>JAOWBW010000002.1:906343-1172610 GCA_026119855.1 Campanula takesimana
TTCATGAAAAGTCTCAATCATTGGACGTTTTCAAGTCTTATAAAGCCGAAGTTGAAAATCAACTTGGAAAGACTATTAAGAACGTTAGGTCCGATCGTGGTGGTGAATACTACGGTCGGAATGACGGTTCGGGTGAACAACGTCTGGGTCCTTTTGCTCGCTATCTTGAGGAGTGTGGGATTGTTCCTCACTACACCATGCCGGGCACACCTAGCATGAATGGTGTAGCTGAGAGACGTAATAGAACCCTTAAGGATATGGTAAGAAGTATGATTTCTTGTACTTCCTTACCATACTCATTATAGGGCGATGCTTTAAAAACCGCTACTTATATTCTCAATAGAGCTCCCTCAAAGGCTACTAATTAAACTCCTTATGAATTATGGACGAATAAGAAACCGTCCTTAAATCATCTTCATGTATGGGGTTGTTCAGCAGAAGCTAGGCCTTATAGGCCTAATGAAGGCAAACTGGACGCTAAGTCTGTTAGTAGTTATTTTGTAGGGTATGCCGAGAGATCTAGGGGATATAAATTCTACAACCCAAAAACTAGAATCTTTTTTGAAACGGGAAATGCTAGGTTCTTTGAGGATGTTGAATTTAGAAGGGAAATTATGAATAGTTTTGAATTTGAAGAAGAAGAGGAATCCATTTCTATACCTCTTCACATAGTTCCCGTTGAAAATCAAGTATTTATACCTGAAATTCAACAAGAACATATAATTCAAAACAATAAATCCCCTATAAATATTGAACAACATGAAAATGTTGATAATGAGGATCAAATTCAACAACCTCAAAATCAAGAAGAACCAATGCCCTTGAGGAAATCCAATAGAGTAAGAAGAAATGCAATACCAGATGATTTTGAAGTATATCTTGCCGAGAATGAGGAACACTTAGGCTTAGTGGGAGATGAGCCACTCACCTTCCATGAAGCCATTAATAGTCCTAATTCTCATAAATGGATCAATGCCATAAATGAAGAGTTAAAATCCATGAAAGACAATGACGTTTGGGAACCTAAAGATGTGAAACCTATTGGATGTTATGGGTCTTAAAGACCAAAAAGGATTCACAAGGTAATGTTGAAAGATATAAGGCTCGTCTTGTTGCTAAGGGATTTACTAAAAAAAAAGGCATTGATTACAAAGAAACATTTTCTCCGGTATCATCTAAAAACTCTTTTAGGATCATTATGGCAAGTGCCATAATGATCTTGAGCTTCATCAAATGGATGTAAAGACAACTTTTCTTAATGGAGACATTGAGGAAACTATCTATATGAACAAACCAGAAATGGTGACTGATTTAGATCAAACTAATCAATTATTCTGTAAACTTAAGAAATCCATTTATGGTCTCAAGCAAGCTTCTCGTCAATGGTATTTAAAATTCAATCAAGTTATTCTTTCATTTGGTTTTGAAACGAATCTTGCTGAAGATTGTGTGTACCATAAGTTCTGTGGGAGTAAATTTATATTTCTGGTCTTCTATGTGGATGATGTTTTGCTTGCTAGTAATGATATGAACCTTCTTAAGGAAACTAAGAAATTTCTTTCAAACAAATTTGAAATGAAAGATCTTGGTGAGACATCTTTTGTATTAGGAATCCAAATTCATCGTGATCGTTCACGAGGTATTTTAGGATTTTCACAAAAAGCCTATATAGAAAAGGTATTACAAAGGTTTAGCATGCAAAACTGTAAATCGCATGACACCCCTGTTTCTAAGGGAAACAAGTTTAGTCTCAAGCAATGTCCTAAAAATAATATAGAATCCAAGTTTATGGAAAATACCCCTTATGCATCAGCAGTAGGAAGCTTAATGTATGCACAAGTCTGTACTCGTCCAGACCTTGCATTAATTGTTGGGATGCTTGGTAGATACCAAAGCAATCCGGGGAGAGAACATTGGGTTGCAGCCAAAAGAGTGATGAGATACCTATAAAACACTAAGGACTACATGCTTACATATTCAAAATCTGATCATCTTGAGATCGTTGGGTATTCCGACTCCGATTTTACTGGATGCCAAGACAGTCGAAAGTCAACGTCTGGTTATGTCTTTACATTAGCCGGTGGAGCAATTTCTTGGAGAAGTGCCAAGCAGACACTTGTAACTTCCTCTACCATGGAAGCCGAGTTTGTTGCTTGCTTCGAGGCATCTAATCAAGCTATATGGCTGCGTAAATTTATTGAGGGACTGCGAATTGTCAATAGTGTCGAAAGACCACTTAAGATATATTGTGACAATCGGGCGGGAGTCTTGTATTCTAACAACAACAAGAGTTCATTCAAGTCTAAGGATATAGATATTAAGTTTCTTGTTGTAAGAGAAAGAGTACAAAATGAACAAATAGAAATACAACATATAGGAACAAATTCCATGCTAGCGGATCCATTTACTAAAGCGTTATCACCTTTAATATTTCACGAGCATATTGCTCATATAGGTGTAACAACTTTTGATAACATTTAATATAGTAGGAGTTTATGTTGTACTCTTATTAATTGTTTCATTATTTTAAAGTTTTGATCTCATTTGGTTAAGTATGACTAGTTGGAAGTACATGCATGTTTACTCGTTTCAAGACCTTGTAAGCAGCGGCTTCAACCCACTTGGTGAAATAGTCGATAGCTACGAGCACATATTCTTGCCCACCCGAACCCTTCGGCTTGACCAATAACATCTATTCCCCATGTGGAGAAAGGCCAAGGAGCGGTTGTCTGATAGAGAATGTGCGGCGGCAGATGTTGTAGGTTAGCGTACCGTTAACCTATTGTCATCCCTTGCTCATTAACATATTTCAGATAGACGTACGTGACCACGAGATTATTTCAAGCAACTTCCATGTTGGGATCGCAGACAACCGGGACACCGTTGTGCGCGCACACGGACAAAACTTGGACTGTTGCGGAACCAATACCGTAGCAAGAATTGTGGATCATCACACGTCTAAAAATTCAAAAAAAAGGGAATTGATGACCCAACCACCATCCAGCTAGGGGCAGCAAGTGGTTGGCCAATTGGATAAGAGATTGGCCAATCAGAACGCGACACGTGGCAAATCAAGATTGTCCAGCAGCTGGACGTTAACCCGTACGGATACTTTGGAAAAGGGAGGACAGAAGCCCAACCCGAACGGATACTATGGGAAGATCAGACCTGCATGTGTTCTTCAACAACTTGGCCATTCAAATCACATTTGTGATCAATGACAGCTGCAATGGGACGGGGATTGACCCCTAAACTGACCCCTAAACCTACCAAGAGGGTCTAAGTGAAAGATTTTAACCTCCCTCCTCAATATTACCACCCCCTCATCCATACAATAGACACAATCCACACAAGATAGAAACAAGATACACACACAACACATATTCGGCCACACGCTCCCTTTTGCTCTCTCTAGCACCCAAAAACACCCTCAAATCTCAGTCACCAAACCACCACCACAAAACACTCACTAAACACAAGCCAAAACAACTCACTCAAACACTCATTCAATCACAAAGGCAAACACCTTAAGAAAACACAAAAAAAGTCTTCCCTTGGAAGCAAAGGAAGCGCAACCTAGGTAATCTCTTCATCTTGTAACCTCTCTAAATGTAAGATGTAGTTGATCATGTAATTTGTTAAGAGGTCTAGCCACTTTGTTAGGCTAGACCTCCATTTGATGTCCAAAAGATACAATGTTGACATTCTTGTTCTTCTCTCTAAATGATGATATATCATGGCTAAATGCTCAAATGGTTGTGGTTTTGTGTTGTTAACCTGTAGATCTATGTATACCCAAGGTCTCATGTTCATATAATTTCATTTGAGTGAGTCTTCATGAGTGTTTTCATGCCATTTGTAGATTTCCAGCAGACTGTCCATCTGTACCTTTCTGTCTTATTGCTCCATTTATGCATAGCTAACGTGGTTTTTGGTCTTAGACCCCAAAAGATGGTTTGTTCTAAACAAACAGAGGAAGATGAGCATGCTAAGAGCATATTTTTCCCATGAGTATAAGCTGTTCTTTCCATTTATTGTTTGAAGTCTTGATCTGCAAATCTGTGCTTGTTCATCTCTGACATGGAAATGTCAGAGATGCTTTGGGTGACTTATACTTCCTTGATGGCCTTGAAAATTTCCAGATCTAAACTTTGATATGTTAGGAACAACTTTCATGTTTAGTGTTTTCCATGATTCCCCCGTTTTCATGATGCAAAAAGTGGATCTTTTATGAGTATATGAACATCTGTCAGATCTGGCTTTTGAAAGTTCTACCTTGCATGCCTCATTTGAACACTATAACATGCTCCTAAAATCAGAGGAAAAATCATGGTTGATACTTGATGTGTTAGGGACTTTTCTTGACCTTCACTTCCCAGATTGTGTAAGTACAAGAGCAGGTACACAGAGAAGAAGCGGACAGCAGTCCCTAAAATATTTGGGGACGGACTTTTGGACATTCATTTGATATGGGATTTGTTTCCCTTTTTGTTCACCCTTGTAAATATTAATCCTCCACCCCTTTTTGTGTTTCCTTTACTGGATGTCAATGCTAAACCATTTTCAAAACCAAGTGGGAGTCCACCCAAACCGACTCTCATTTGTGAATTAAAGCAAACAATCCTAGAATAGGAAGACCTCCTCATATATTAATCATCATTTTTGTTAGGGTATAAAAAAGGTATAAAAGGCATAAAATGAATTTAAGTGGCATGCATGATAGAGACCATCACGGGCGAGGTGAGTGCCTAACCCCTTCTCTTTCTCGTAAATTAGCCCCCGAACCCACTTTCTCTAAACAAAAGGTTTTATCTTCGTTTTTCCAAAAATAAAATGAGGTGGCGACTCTTGACTGTTTTGATTCCATCGAGAGGAAACCGTTGTGTGAGAACCGAGCGCATTTCCGAAAGCGCATTAGCACGAGGCATTGACCCGAACCGCCCTCGCGGGCGGTCATTTCGCGGTTCGGCTTCGAGCGCGGGCTCTCACAATTAAGGTTCTTGTTGTAAGAGAAAGAGTACAAAATGAACAAATAGAAATACAACTTATAGGAACAAATTCCATGCTAGCGGATCCATTTACTAAAGCGTTATCACCTTTAGTGTTTCACGAGCATATTGCTCATATGGGTGTAACAACTTTTGATAACATTTAATATAGTGGGAGTTTATGTTGTACTCTTATTAATTGTTTCATTATTTTAAAGTTTTGATCTCATTTGGTTAAGTAGGACTAGTTGGAAGAATATGTATATATTCATCATTTTCCATGCTACACATCTACACTTAATCTATGTCATTTAGTTGGATATGTATATATGATTAATGTAAGTTTAGTTGTGAATCAATTACAACGACTACTCATTTAGTCCTTATACTTGTATGACTAATGGACGGGATTGTTATGAATGGCAATAAAGTGCACATAAGGATTGTCATTTATATTATACTTATGATATAAGGAAAACACATACTTTTGCAACCCAAGTGGGAGATTGTTAGAACATGAATTGCAAAATGTGTGATCATCAATTCCATACAAAAAATCATATTTATAATGTTAATATAAAGTGTAGAAATTAAATTAAATGTGTAGAATTCGTGAGGTGTAATTTGCCATTTAATGATGGGCAGAATGGTAACTTTACACCACTTCATATGAAAGGGTGTAGTCCCTAAATGAAGTGTCTTTTAGTCTTGTATATACAGGGTCTTCCATCAACCCTTAAGACACACACACAACTACATTTCTCTCATACATTCTCTTCATAAATCAAAAGAAGATTTAGAGAGGGCACTATCATTTAGAAGAGCTTCATTTCCCTACTTCTTCCTTTTTCATCAAGCAACAACTACAATGGATTCAACAGGTACACGCTTCCGCGTTCATCTCTTTTCAAATTTGTTCTAGACTTGAGTATTGGCATTAAGGGAATAGAAATGTTCCAACATATAATACTAGTGGAGCGAGTTTAAAGAAAGAAAAAAGAACCTGTTGACCATCCTTCGGGCAATCACCTTTACCAACTTCAAAATCACGTAATATAAGTCCAGAATCACGTGTTATGTAGTTCTCTGATGCCAAAACTTTGACCTGGAAACCTGAATAAAATTTCCCCAATGTTAATTGTCAAATACCAAAGAGTTCTACACGTACCTGAAACTTCACAAAAGGAAAAAAGGCAGTACTAACCTTCTCTAACAAAACTTGGGAAATCTTCAGGTGCATTATTGTCCTTTTGTATCCGTTTGTTTTGTTCTAGTAACCGTCTCTCATCATATGGGTTCTTAATCTTTGTCTTTGCAACTGAAGGCAAAGTTGGAAACAAGCCTGATGAGACCAAAAAGACGAGGATTTGTCTTCGCTTCAAATTCTCTTCATTTCCATTCTGCTCTCTAACCGTGTAAAAGTTATTTCTCCTAAGTAACTAAACTATAGGGGGGAAAAGATAAGGAAGATATTAGCATGTATAGAATCCTACCTCGAATCTTTCAAGTGGAGGCTCGAGCAACACCGGACTATGAGCTTCTTGTGAATGGAAATATCTCCGAGTGTGGGGAAAGATGAAGTAGTTCTATCTGCATTAAGTAAGATAGTCATATAATGACTAGAAGCTTGGACAAGGAAAATATTTTTCTCGGTTTATGTCAGAGTGAATTCACAGTTTTAAGGCATTGCCAGAGAAGAGATGAGGAGGAAAAAAGATCCAGATTTTGGAGCTGGAGCAAGTGAAAAGAAAGTATGAATTGCGGAAAGAGCCAGAGAAGATAGTAAACATAATACTCCCTCCCTCCCAAAAATGATATTCCCGTTCGACTTTTTAAATATTTTAAGGTTACATAATAAAAGTTGTGGAAATTCCATGATTTTAAAGCCTTAATTTTGAAAATGAGACTAACTTTCTCGGACAAACAAAAAGGGAAAATGGGAATATCATTTTGGGACGGAGGGAGTATATTACACTACCTTACGATATTCTAATTCCATGTAAAAAACAAAATTTAAAAATAAATGGGATTATGCTACTTCATTGACCAAAAAAAAAAAAAAAAAAGAAAGGGCCTTACATATCAGTGATTGGCACTCATCATTATCTTATGAGGGATGTATTATAAGTGAAGGCTTCTCTTTATAAAGGCATTTCCATTTAAAGCAAAAAGACATGAAAAGGCTGAACAAAGCCTACAAGTTTTCAATCTTGGGGTTTTGAAGGAGGGGGGGGGGGGGGGCTTATGTTTTAGGTTATGGTGTAAACTTTCCTGGGATCGTTCAAGTCAATCGAATAGAGCTAAATTGCCCACTAGAAATTCATGTCCATGAATGAGTGACTTGGAAAATACAACCCATTCAATTTCTGCCACCCATATCCGAAAAAGAGGCTGATGTGCCCTCTATACACACCGATCGCTACAATGCAGCATCAAATCTGCTGCTACATCAGTTATAAATCGCTAAAAGAGAGGTTGGTATCACCAAAGTTCTTTATTGAGCTTCCATCCACTAAAACTCTTCTATTTACAGCACGCGCGCGCACACACATCATTTTTTTGTTTGTGACTGTCCAAAATTTCAAAGTACTCCCTCCATCTTGTATAAATGTCCCATTTTATATTGTAGTCTGACTCAAAATAAATTTCGAATTTCTAAAAATAGGATTAAAAGTTTGGTGATCTTCCAAAACTACCCACTTTAGTAGAAACAATGCCGTTGAGAAGTGCAAAGAGCCGTTTGAGCAAAAATTATTCTACCCATATGAATAGATTGGGGCAATCAAGGAAACATAACAAAAATCTTTAAAATGTTACTCCCTCCGTCCCAGAGTGTATGTCCACCTTTCCTTTTTAGTTTGTCCTAGAGTTTATGTCCACTTCCTAAAATGGCAAATAATCTTTACTATTCCTCCCACTCATTCTCTCACATACTTTACTTTTATACTCACAACACTAATCAACTTACTATTCCTCCCCCTCATTCTCTCTCCTATTTTACTTTTCATACTCACAATACTTACATCACTTCCACCACTTCTTAATCTCCGTGCAAATGAGAGGTTGGACATATACTCTGGGACGGAGGGAGTAGAATTTTCAACTGTGACATTCATTCCGAGACAGAGGGAGTATATGCTCTTCAACACGTTGATGATTTCAAGCTGACAACTAGCAGCTAGTATTTGAGAGAGAAAGACATTTCATTGTAGCAACAAACTCCAGTTTGTGAATTGAAAACTCATGTCATGAGAAAGCATCAAGACAAATTAAAATGAATAAATAAATAAAGAACCGTAATTGCAAAGGTTATCTTTATATATGGCCTGCAGTCTTGAAAGAGGAAGACCCTAGACCAGTAAAATTACTATAACCAAACCACGATTGTCATAGTATACAATATGTCAAAAATACACACAGTTTACAAAACCAAAATTCCCAGAATATAATGCTAAACACGCACAAGAAGAAGAAGAAGAAGCAAATACTAGCTCCGTCCCAAAATGAATTTCCAAAAAAAAAAAAATCAATTTCACTCTTAATCAAGACCAAATTTGAAAAATATTCGGACATTCATTTTGGGATGGAGGGAGTATGAATTTAGGAAGAAATTGTTGGTGAGGATACGAAATCAAATTCACCCACAAACGCACAACATTTGGGCAATTGAAGTTTAGCCAAACAAGAAGGTGGGTATGAAAACAAACTGCAAATTAATTTCAGTGAGCATATGAATTTTAGGATAAATTGTCGTTTGGATAAGAAAAAAAGATGAATTTCAAGAACGAGAGAGAGAGAGAGAGACTAACAAGAAAAGGAAGGCGTGGAAAGCGTCAGCATGGCTTGTGAGGAATAATTCAGAGCTTCAACAACATATCTACAGGGACGGAGCAAAGAGGGAGGAGCTGCACTTGTGTTATCCTCTTTCCTTTCCTTTCTTTTGTTTTTTTTTACTTGCTCACCTCAATCAAAAAAGAGGTAGTAGAACACCTGATCCGTATCATAGAATCATAGAAGAGACGGGTTCATACATTACCCGTGTACAATATTCTCCGCGAAGCATAGGATCCCAACTCATGTTTCACTCAAAATCTGCTACGTGGCAACGACTCATTGGCCAAAAAGAATATTTTATTCCCTGGGAAAAATATCGTTTTTTTATTATTATTATAGTTTTTATATTTTTTTTTTTACTGTTTTTTTCGCTTGCCAAAAGTAATACTTAGTATAACTAAATGTAACATCCGTGTTACTTATAAAGTAACATTGTTTATAAGTAAACGTAACACCAATTTTTTTTAAAAAACTCATTTTACTAATCTTTCAACTGTAAAACCATCTACAATGGTGTGTTTAATGGGTGTTTAATGGCCCATTAAACACACAAAGTAGTGCAATGGTGTGTGAATGGGTGTTTAATGGAGGAATTCGTTGAATGGATTCAACGAATGTGAATGAGAAATTGTTCCCCGGTTTTACCACGTGGCGCCAAGGTATTGGGCCATCGAAGCGCGTGCTCTACATGAGTCGACAAGGGCGCGTGTGAGGTGAAGGCCAGCCTTTTTTTCCCCCTGGTTTTGACACTTCGCAACTCCCCATTGGTTGGCGAATTATTATTTTTTATCTCAATTGTTTGAGCTCAATTATTTCAAAGAAAATGTTTTTATTAACTTTTTTTACACCAAAATTCCTAAAATAAATTCTTTAAATTGACGTAAGTTTCATTGTATTTCGACAAAAAAAAAATCATCTTTTTCTTGAAATGGATCCCAATAATAACTATTTCAACGCTAATCATAAAAATAAAAAAATAATTTTTTTTTTTAAGTGATGGGTATAGGATGATGAGTGGGAAAAGTGTTGAATGAGGGGATTAAACAAACCATTGTAGGGTAAAAGTTGAATGAGTGTTGAATGGATTAGTTGGAAGAGAGAGAAGATGATGTGGAGTGATAAAGTGAGTGTTGAATGAAAAATTCTTGTTTAACCATTGTAGATGGTCTATAATACTAACTATAAATACGTGTAACACTAACAATAATTAAATGTAATTATCGTTATACTAAAACGTAATAGTGTTTTTCCAGAATATTTTTTATTTTTGAGTATTTTGATTTTATTTTTTTAAATAAAGTAACATTTGAAAAATAACAACTTATATACATGAATTGTACAAATGTAACACTTTAGTAGATGAAATTGTAACAGATTTCTATAGATAATGTAATACTTTTACATGTATCATGATAAATTGAACCCATTGTAACTTATTATTTGAAAACATATAGATATACTAGTATACTAGTAAACGTAACTGTTTTACAATGTTACTCCCTCCGTCTCAAAATAGATGTCGTTTTGGAGTGTTTCACACATTAAGAAATGTCATTAATGCATGTGAAAAAGACTCAAATACCCCTAAAGTAATTCAACTACCTAAGTAATTAAATGGTTAGGTAAGAGATAGTTCATTATCATTATTAAGGGTATAATTGGTATAGAGCAATAAAGAAGCTTTGGAAATAGTGAAATGACAAGTATTTTGAGACAAAATTTAACTCTCAAAACGACATCTATTTTAAGACGGGAGGAGTATTATACAAGGTAAATGTTACATTCGTTTATAAAAATTGTTGCTTTTTTATTTTTACAATGTTACTAACACAAGTGTTTTTAGTTCTAAAGTGTAAATGGTTGAATTATTACTTTTCTATACATATGTGTTACAATTATGTATAAACACTGTTACATATAAGTAACACGTTCGTTACATTTTAGTTGTAATAAGTACTCCCTCCGTCCCAGAGTAAGAGTCCTACTTTCCATTTTGGTACGTCCCAGAGTAAGAGTCATATTCCTAAAATGGCAAAGAATCTTTAATATTCACCTCACTCATTCTCTGTCCTATTTTACTTTTATACTTACAACACCAATCAATTCACTATTTTCTCCCACTCATTCTCTCTCCTACTTTACTTTTATACTCACAACATTTACATTACTTCCAATATTTATTAATAAGCGTGCAAATGAGGGGTAGGACTCTTACTTTGGGACGGAGGGAGTATTACTTTTGGCAAACGAAGAAAACATAAAAAAACATTGTTACTTTTCTGTATATATGTATTACTTTTATGTATACAAACGGTTACATATAAGTAACACGTTTGTTATATTTAGTTATTGTAGCTATTACTTTTGACAAACCGAAAAAAAAACAAAAAAAAAAAATATAAAACTAAATTTTTTATTTTTTTTTATTTGCTTGTGGGTCATGGGTCCGAGTCATGGTGTTGTCATACAAGTTTTTGTCATCAAAAAATAATTATTCCCTCCGTCACATTATAAATTATAATAAAAATAAACGTCGCACTCAAAACTACATGGGTGGGGATATACACACCCACCAAATTTGTTTGTACGCCCACTTTAGTAAGTTCCCCCACCACTCAAAACAATAAATATTTAATTTAGTAAATACACCCACTTATATTCCTCTCATACCCTTATTTAAAAAACATTATGTGATTTTAAAACACCCACTTAATCCATATGTAATTCACTCAAATTCTATTCTAAATAAAACTAATCACACTTGTCAATTATCATTGGCAAATGACAACTTACATGTTTTTTTTTTTTTTTTCAGAAACAAAAGCTACTAGTTCAATTTTATTGAACTGAGGTGTCAAAGTTTATAAAAACGTTTTGATGCTCTAATATTAAAATGGAAACAATGTTTTGATCCACATCACTGAAGATACTGGTTTCTACTTTTCTTTTTTCCTTTATGTAAATGAAAATCAATGGAACTCCATCATGAGATTCATTTAGAAAAAGAAAAAAGAAAAAAAAAAAAAAAAACTCAAGCAACATAAAAATGACTAAACGAGTATGTTTCATAAACAAAAGTATTGATAGCAGACTGATATTAACATGTACTTACCTACGTTCTTTTGAGTAGTGTTTGATTTAAAATTGATCTTCAAAGATCAAAATTATTATGCTGAAGTGATTTTTTTTTCAAGAAATAGGGATTGTTGAAGACTTCCAAAATTACATAAGATAGACATGCGTCAATATGGATTAACATTAATGTAATTGATAATAATATTGATGCTGCCAAAAACGTACCAGAGCAGCCTTTCGTCTAACGATTCGGATAAATCCAGCAGAGAGAACTCCTCAAACGGATCTGCACACACGAAACAAGAAACAGTGAACTAGCCGGGGCTTCACCGGCGAAGGCCCTCCGGCGTGAGAGTAATGATACTGTTTGTATGTGAATAGAGAGAAATCAATTGACTAGAGTTTAGAGCCAAAATAGTTCATTACCCGTAAATGATATTGAGGGCCTGTTTATATAGTGTTGGTGAATTGAGTCCTGACTTGTCAAGTAAGCCAGAGAAACTGTATTGAGGTGAAACTCGTATTCCTGGGAGTTGTAATCCTGATAAGGATGAATGTTGTCTCAGCTATCTTGTAGGAGAGAACTCCTTGTTTAGATAAGGATTCCCTACATTGGTACAGAACTTGGATTCTGATGGTGATATATTAGGAATGTAATTGTATCCCTATTAAGTCGGAACAAGTCGGCATACGACCCACACCTCGGCATATGCTCTTTGCTGGGCTACGTCTTGGCCCTTGATCATGGGCTTGGGCCCACACGTCACAGCCCAACACCTCGGTTCAGTACATGTCGTTCAAATATATATAGCTGAGAATCCTATTCGATTTAGAATAGAATTTCAATTGTATGAACAAATAGTAATAGGTGTCCTAACTAGTTTGAAATTATCATGTTAATGAAAGGATTAAACAGTCATTTGCTCAAATAGTATTTTTGTAATAAAAGGTGGGCGTACAAACCAATTTGGTGGGTGTGTATATCCCCACCCAAACTACATAGCGTCAAAATATTTTTTATTGCTTTCCAAATTATAAAACTCAGTTGTACATTCGCTATTTTTGACCTCACATTCTTTCTCTACTGCTTTAAACCACACTCACAACAACTTAATATAAAACACTTTTCATCAATTCATTTTCAGTCTTATTTTTGATAGTTTATGATGAGACGAAAGAGAAGTATAACTTAGAAGTGAAAAAGAGCTCAGAAAATTAAAATAATGTCCACTTCCTAAAACAAAATATCCTTACATGAATTTTACCTAGCTTTATCGATGTTATATTTCAAATATATATATATATATGCTCAAATGAGAATCACAATTGTGTGAGAACCGTGAGAAGCAAGCATAACCATTAGATTACAATCAAAATCAAGGGTCCAGATTATAGATACATTAGATACACTTGGATACAATACCTAAATTTTGATACTGTACTTGAAAGAGAAGTATTATTTTCAGTCTTATTTTTGATAGTTTATGATGAGACGAAAGAGAAGTATAACTTAGAAGTGAAAAAGAGCTCAGAAAATTAAAATAATGTCCACTTCCTAAAACAAAATATCCTTACATGAATTTTACCTAGCTTTATCGATGTTATATTTCAATATATCGACCGGGGATGGGTGGGTTTGGTAATAGCTTTTCAAAATCCGGCGGGTTCGGATACGGCTTCGGTAGCTGCCCGAGATCCGTCCGTATCCGATCCGAATAGGTTTATATCCGTACCCGACCTGAATAGTGTTTATATTAGGTTATTTACTATTTTACCCTTGCTTTCCATTATTATTACTCCCCTACCTTGTATATATGTGAGGCGACAACAGGCGAGAGTTCAGACTAGGGTTTTCATTTTTCAATTTGTCGAGCTATCCGAGAGAGAGAGGGCGACGCCGACGTCTCCTCCATCACCACCCTCCGTCAGTCCCAATTCGCCTCTTCAGCTCCTCCTCATCTTCTTCCAAATCATTCGATTCAATGATGAACAACAACCCAATGTTCTCCGTCGACATCAGTTCCCAATTCGCCCATATCCATGATGCAAATCGGCACAATCATCCACAACATCGAGATGAATCCCGGTCAAGGCGGCAAACTAGTCCGCGCCGCCGGCACTTCCACCAAGATCTTGAAGGAGCCCTCCGCTTCCAGTCACACTCATCCACCTTCCTTCCAGCGTCGAATTTGAAGACCCCTCGAGAAGCCAATGAAGGTACCGTTAATTTCCTTACTTTCTGTTCGAATTTGAATTTGAAAATATGAATGTTAGCTGTGGATTTTGATTTTGGGCGGATAGCTTGTTCTTGATTTTGGTTATTTTTGACTGAAAGTTAACTCCCTCCGTCCCAAAAATGAATGTTAACTGTGGATTTTGATTTTGGGCGGATCTTAAGGGCGGATACGGATTCGCCCATAGCCGGATACAGACGGGTTCGGATACGGGCTCGGTAGCCTCGGATCGGATACGGGTTTTGCAATATCCGGACCGTATTCGACCCGTTGCCATCCCTAATAGTAATTTTATTTATGCATCTTTTATGCTTAGTTAATTTTATATTCAATTTTCATTATGCTCAATGTAGAAAAGAAAATTAGTTTGACAAGTTAATTCTTGTGATTTTGTTTTGTTTTGTTTACATATGATTAAAATTTCAATAAAGCTATGTTTAAAATGGATTATTTGAATATGGTGGAAATAATGATATTTTTGTGAAAATATGAATAAAAAATGTGTTTTTAAATAAATTAGCAAATAATGTGTTTTTAAAACGTGCGATTGCATTTTTGTAAATAACCAGAACTTGTTTTAGAACATGCGCGATGGCATGTTTGTGACAGATATTTATTGAACACACTGAGACTAATCAATATTACCATTGACACTCTTTAATATTACCTCTGACACTCTTTACTATACAAACAGACACTCTTTAACAGTACCACTGACACTATTAATATTGTCATTGCTCTCTTTACACACATGGATTTATTTTTTTACACACACAATGACACTTTTATTACAAACATATAGGCACATTTTAACACACACACACACTAACACTCTTCGAAAGTGTCATCTTGAATGTATAGAAATGCATGTATGATTGATTATGGGTCCCAGTATAAATGGCTGATGCTTTGTAAAATTAGCACTGATACGATGATACTTAATAGAGAGATACACTTTTTTGGAAAACTCGTTTTCTTAAGCTATAGCAAAAACATATTTTTCACTAGACTTACTCGATATTTGTATTTTAATTAGACCATTCTTGGGTTAATTTTATGTTATATAAGTATGGATTACTTTCTAGGATGTCTTATATATACTTTCTCCATTCTTCCTTAATTTAAAAAAAAAAAAAAAAAAATCTGAGGCACAGTTACGGGAAGAGTGTTTTTATAGTGAAATACTAAAAGTTTTTTTTTTTTTTTTTTGAAAGCTGTGAAATACTATAAAGTTTAAATGGTGTCAAAAATAGTAAATAGATATTTATTGTGAGTATGACATTTGCAGCCATTGAATAAAGAGGTATAAAAGACTTTCTTTTTCAAGATTTGAAGGAAAGAATGGGACATTCTCAAGAGAAGTTTTTGATGTATAAGTTGAGATGGAAGGAACATATCCTAAAAATGAACATATATTCTGGACATCTTTTAAATGTTGGGGAAAAAACAAGGTATTCCCTCTGTTTCAGAATAAATGTCATTTTTTTGTACGGTACAAAATAATTTTGAGCAATAAATTTAAGTTGATTAATTATCTAAATAAAATTATAAAACTTGTTATTGATACACCATTATAAATTAGATACTACCAATAATATTTTTTAAATTTTTATTAGGATAATTAAACTACCTTCAAATTATTGCTTAAAGTTCCTTCGTACAAAAAGGACAACATTTTTCTGAGACAAAGAGAGAATTAAAATTAAATCATCAAGCTATTATGGGAAATTAATAGTACTCGCGTCATCCAGAAATAAGTATAACATAATTCAAAGTATATTTTACAAATATTTTATGCATATAAATTTAACGACAAAGTTACATAAACATTATATGTTTCCACTTTCTTTAAAATATAAAATAATAGTGAAAAATATGGAAAGAACATATGAGGACAAATTTATTGAAAAAATAGATAGTCATTTTGGGATAAAACTTTAGAAAAAAAAAATCATTTTTGGACGTAAAGTACTCTTTCCGCCCCTTAATAAGTGCCCACCTTTTCCTTTTTAATTTGTCACAGAATAAGTGTCTCTTTCCTAAAATAGCAAAAACTTTTTACTATTTCTCTCACTCATTCTATCTCATACGTTACTTTTATACTCACAACATCAATCAACTTACTATTATCTACCCCACCTTTTATCTCTTACCTCACTTTTCATACTCACAACATTTACATCAATTTCACCATTTCTTAATCTCCGCGCGAATAGAAAGATGGACACTTACTGTGGAAGGAGGGAGTAATATTTTTAGGATAATGAGTATTTGACAATATCTTTTTATTTGAATAAATGTTTGTAAAATACTGTAATCCGTTGGATTGTAATAAATGTTTGTGAGCCCCACTAATAAAAACTCATCCAACGGTTTAAAGTGTTTCACTATGAGATTTCCCTTTGAGTTTTCCCTATGTGTATCGTTGTCCTTTTAGGATAATGAGTATTTGACAATATCTTTTTATTTGAAGAAAGAATATTACAGCACAACCTTGTATTAAAAACCTTTCCATAATTTCTACGAATAAGAACAATATTACATTAAAATATTTCCATATTTTTCTTTCAGATAAGAGAAGTTAGATACTAAATACTGTAATATGGAGTTGTGGGAGTTAAGCACCTATTTGGTCCTTAACCTATTGAGTTGTTTTCCTTTTGGTCCTTAACCTATTTTGTTTTTCCTTTTGGTCCTTGATGTACCTAGTTGCAGGATAAAGTGGTCCTTAACCTATTTTAGTTTTCCTTTTGGTCCTTGATGTACCTATTTGCCGGACAAAGTGGTCCTTAAAATCGTCGACATGGCTTGTTGACCGAAAGGAAAACCAAAATAGGTCAAGGACCACTTTGTCCTGCAAATAGGTACATCAAGGACCAAAAGGAAAACCAAAATAGGTTAAGGACCAAAAGGAAAACAACTCAATAGGTTAAGGACCAAATAGGTGTTTAACTCTGGAGTTGTGGTATTGTATTGATCTATATAGAATTCTTTCTCATTTTTTTTTTTTTTTTTTTTTCTGAATGAGAATACATGTACTCCCTTCTTCTCTAAAAGTCCAAATTTCATTTTAAGGAACATTTGAAAATCTCTACTATTTATACAATTTGGTGGCAAAAATTCATATATAATCATGAATTATTGAAATCCTCTTTCCAAACATTTAGTTTTACAAGTATAAATAGACTAGTGAATTTTTTTGGTAAAAGAACATTTAAGAACAAAGTTATTTTCGAAAAAGACATAGGGAGTACATATTCTGGATATTAGGATTTAGGAGGGTTAGACAAAGTCAATTCATACATGTAAGAGAAGAAGTAATATGAATGACTCAAGTTTATTATGATACTAGAGGTACATATATATAGGGTTACATAGAAAGTTATAGAGTTCTCGTCTAGCTTGTTGTACAAGATACAAATCTCCTAATTGATATATACACAACATCTAGGTTTAATATCTAAAAGATATTTACAAATATAATTGGAATATATAATATTCCTTATACGCTCCCGCAAGATAGACGATCCTTGGATAAGTCAAATCTTGGAAAGTCATGAGGTGAACCGGGTGTGATGAAGCAGTTGAGGTGAATGAGTTCCCGTATGCGGGTGATGTTTCCGTGATGAGTTTGACAAAGGTTGAAGCACGTGGTGTCACCTTGTCGTCGTCACCTTTATAGGGGTTGCACCCCTCACGTGTGAGAAGAACTGTACGTCACAATAACAAAATATGTGGTTTTAACCTTGCAATGAATTGGGTTTGTACTCATAATAATGGGGTGGGTGGTTTTGACGTCGTAATGACGGTTGTTGTGGAGAGTGATAAAGGTTTTTGCCGTAAACAGTGAAAAAGGGGGAGATTCCCGTATGTAATTTTGTTTGTTTCAGCGCAACAGTTTTGAAAGTGTGATTCCCGCTTCGTTTGTGGTCCAATCGGGTGATTTTTCGCCTGGGTTTTCCTAAGAGATAGGGATTCGATCCTATTGGTGTCGATCCGGATTTTGAGGTCTCTAGATAGGTGATTTTTCTAGTTTAATCTGCTGCAGTTTCTGAGTATATTGTTGGGGCTGTTTTGGTGTGTTGGTTTAGAGAGGTTGGTTAGGAGGGGTTTGAAGATGGAGGTTGAAGAAGGGTGTGGCGGCTAGGGTGTTGGGTGTTGGGTTTTCTTGGTTGTATGTGTTTGAGAAGTGAGGGTTTCGGCTATGAAGGTTTTGCCGAGGATGATGTTTGAAGATGGAGGAGGGTGGAGTTTTAATGGTGGGTGGCGGCTTAAGTGTGTGTTGGTGTTTTTGGGTTAGTTTTGGCAAAGAGTTGTTCCCGAGGGTATTATGGTGGAAGATGGAGGTGGCGGAAGCATGTGGCGGTGATGGCGGGTGAGAGGTGGAGGTGGGGTGGGGTAGCTAGGGTTTTGCCACATAGGGTGAGGCGGCACATAGGGTTTTGCCGCGGGTTTTGGTGGAGAATTCTCTTTATGGATCTTTTTTGCTCTGATACTATATTAGGATTTAGGAGGGTTAGACGAATTCAATTCATACATAGTAGAGAAGAAGTCAAGTTTATTATGATACTAGAGGTACATATATATAGGGTTACATAGAAAGTTCTAGAGTTCTAGTCTAGCTTGTTGTAAAATATACAAATCTCCTAATTGATATATACACAATATCTAGGTTTAATATCTAAAAGATATTTACAAATATAATTGGAATATATAATATTCCTTATAATGGAGAATTATGGGTATGCCAAGAGAATTCTTGCAGTCGCACAACCAATTTGAGTGATAAATATCGCTAGTGCATTTTAAGAATACCAGTGCATCTGTTTAATAAAAGGTCAGTTCATGGGTTTTTGAAAGTCATGTAATCGAGTACAAGTGGTATTTAAAATGATCAGTTGTAGTATTTGAAACGAACAATACAACAGTTTTGTTGGTACCACTCCATGTGTTTTTGAGTGTCAGTCCATTTGTTGAAGAGTGTTAGTCCGTGCGTTACAGAGTGCCAGGCCGTGTCTTCAAAATACCGGTTGCAGTTTTGAAAAGCGTTTGGAGGTTTGAAAAGTTTCGAATATTCACAAAAATGCCATTAAGCGGTTTTGAAAAATGTTCCAGATATTAAAAAAAACAAAATCACCGCCCGGTTCAAAAACACGATTTTTTCTAATGAACTGGAAAAACTGTTTTTTTTTTCCCTAAGATTTTCACTTAGACATTAGAGAGAAAATGCATCAAATAAATTTCCTTTTGGTCAAGTTTAATTTAAAAAATCCAAATTACAATGAGAGTCAAACAGATATTTAATTTACTTTTTTGTTTGTTTAGTAAAGATTAGAGTGGATAAGTAGTATTGCTTATCCTGAAAAATAAAAATTATAATCTCATTATCATTATTTTAAGGAAAATTATATAAATCTCATGCGGTATAACATTTCAAAGTATATACTCCAAATAAAATTGCAAAAACATTGACTTCAAAATTTAGAATGTGATCTTTCACTTTTATTTGGGCAAAAGTGCACCAACAATCCAAAACTAATAAAAACTCTTTAAGTAAAGAAATCAAACTATTATTTAATTCAGTGGCATTTTTAGTACTTATAATATTTCACATATTGAAGGGGAAACTGACATAAAAAGCCAATATGAAAAACCAAACTAATAAAAAGTAAAATTATTATTTAATCCATAAAACTAGATCAAATCCCATAGGAAAATCAAAGAGAACTCATTTCTGATAACCACTTACTTGCAAACAGAAAAATATACTGTAACTAAAAAAAAAAAAAAAAAGGTAAACAGAGAAGCTAAACAAGGATGTTTCAGATCTGGGAACTAACCCCATTACAACAACAAAAGACAGCTCCAAATAAATCAGTCAATTCTGCTCTTCTTAAAAAAAAAAAAAAAAAAAAAAAAAAACTCAATCTATTTGAAGATGACATCACATTCCGGCGAACCCTTCTGAAGTGCTAATATCTCTTTCTTCACCCTCCTCTTTTTCCGACCTGTCTTCTCTATAACAACTATCATCTTCCGGAGAACTTTAGAATATATCCCATGATTTCCAGATCCTTTTTTGTTCCTTGGATGGGACTGATCTCGAGGGTCTTCAGACAACTGGTCAAACAACTTGGGACATTAGGTCTACTCTCGAGTCAAACACTGTTGTATGATCATATGATAGTCCCTAGATACAGAGTAAACCAAACAAATCACTAACCGAGTTTCAGGAAAAAGGGAAAAAAAAAAAGAAGCTTAGAATAGAATTGCAGTTTAAATCCCCACCTCAAGACGAAAATCCTCTATCATGGGAGACTTCTTGAGAACCTTGACCAACGATTCCCAGTTAGGATGATCATGATCAAGTTCTTGGATCTCGAGACAGGTCAAATGGTCAAAGATCGGAAGAGTGCAAGAATGGAGAGCCTACAAATTACATAGAAAAAGAAAAAAAAAAATATCAAACTTACATCAGCAAAAAATGATACTCCATCCTAATGCAAATCTAAATTATTGATGGTGTATCAATTACAAGTTTTAGACTTTCATTAGTATAATTAAATCAACTTATAAAGATATTGCTAAAGTTCATTCGCAGTAACAACAGCAAAAAAAGTGGGAAGATCATATTGGGACGGAGGTAGCACTATAAATTAAAGAAAGTTTAATATCAGTAGTAATCAGCATGAAGTGACTCACCTTCAAGGTAGAATCTGACAATGTCAGCTTCTTCACGTGGCGAATACTATTCATAAGCCAAAACAAGCAATCGTCATCCCTAGAAGAAACATTCAACTCTGCTTCTTCTAAACCACCCCATATCCCACCGGATTGATTATCAGTAACGAGTACATTTCGAAGACACAAGTACCGGAGAGCGGAAAAGTCAACCCTTGTCCCAGAAACTGTACTAGTACTAAATATGTCATCCGTTACAAATTCAAGATGAAGCCCCCTCAAGCTTTTTGAAGTTATGACTAAATGATTTAGATCATCCATGTCGTCATAGCTGCCTACAAACAACTCCTCAAGAACAGGGCAACATGAATTTATCAGGTTCGACACTGAATTATCACCCTTGATTAAAATACACTCAAAATGAAGGAATCTAAGATTTGGAAATATTGAACCCTCTGGAATGTTCAAAACCATGGACCCCACGAGTACAAGAAGCACCAAACTTTCGAACGTGGAAAAATTTGGGCGTTGGCGTACTAATAAGTGCGTATTACTGCAAATGAAAAGTTTTCAGCAAGACGGATCCACGATTCCAGATTAGAATGAGAGTGTCGAAACATTTCTCCAGGAAAAAGGGGATAATTTTCATAATCCCGGCGATCAACCTTAGACCAAACAAGTCTGATAGTTGAAATATCAGAGGAGACTTGGCCATCCAAACAGTTGAGACGGAGTTCATAGATGTTGCATGGTCTGTTTCGCTTCAAGAATCTTTCTACAAAATCCAAGAAATTGGCTTTTTGTCTCGTTTGACTAGTCAAGTCAAACCCTCTAGGGAGGAAGTCTTTGACATTCAAGTCTAGACTGGGCACAGTAGCCCAGAGAGGATTCCACCTTCTCGATAGAACACTAGTAGTTATTACTGTCTTCACGGGAAGAAGTGAAAGTATATGTGTCAGAAGGTCGTCAGGTAATCTGCTGATTAAATCTTCTGTACTGCTGACTATTGCATTTCCATCAGACATGATTGCTGATACAATCAAACAGAAAAGTCAAAGAGCTAGGTCCGTTTCGTTCTTTCTTCATATAAAAAGCCGAACCAATACAAGATATTTCAAATAGCAGACAACATCAATGCAGGTCATAAGACATCAGTTCTATAAACTTAACCCAGTAAGGATTTAATTGAAGCTCATAAAGTTTAGAGGATTGATCTTTTAAACACGACTATTCATTGAAGCCTACCAAATACAGAAAACAGATCTCTTAAGTTCAAATGAAAGGGTATATCTTTCGTGCACAAGCACATTTAGTGTATATTTGAGGAAGAAGAGAGAGAATCTTGGTACGAGATCTCACATTTGAAAGGAAGCCATGGTCAAATCAGGTTCTTCAATTCTACAAATGGAATTATACCGTTTCATGTATTGGGGAAAAAAAAAAAAAAAAAAAAAAACGTTGATTTGATTTGGCAGCTTGGCATTCACGGGGAAAACAATTTACCCCTTATTTCCTAGAATCACATGGGGCACAAGTCTTTCTAGATCAAGTGTATATCATTTCACATACATAGATTTCATCGAAAACAGCAGGAGAATAAAATTTAAGGCCATGTATCTATTCAGAGTCCCGATTTGAAATCCTCGATTCTACTTTAGACAAAGATTAATGGCTAGGAAAACATCTAAACCACATTCAAAATCAACACCAAGGGGTTTTATCCCCAAATGTAGGGCCAATGTGTCCCCTTCTATCGAAGGATTCGATTTGGTTATAAAACAAATCTTTTTTTTTTTAAAAAAAAAAAAAAGAGAACAAAAAAATTCAAGTCTGAAACAAACACATTTCACTCTCACTAATCACACCCAGCAAACCAAAAATTTGGAGAATTAGAATGGTAAAGAAAAACCTGATTTGTGATGCAGTGAGTATGATGATTCACGCCTTTAAGAACAATTGCACGTCCTGAAAATGGAGAAAGGAGAGGTAAAGGAACAAAAAGGGTAGGATTTGTTCCAGCAAAAAATTAACATTACCACTGTGCAACCCAAAGAAGGGAATAAATAGCACTTCAGACGACTACAATCAAATTCACTAGATCCCAATTTTTCACCAGAAAAAACTATGAAAAAGGCATGTCAAAATTTGGTAAGCAAAATATTTATTATACAAAGTGACCGCTATAACAAATATTTATGGGCTGTAACAAACCTATTTATTACCTATGTCACTCTGTGATTCTCGGGCTCTTCAATTTTGCCAAAGTACCCTTGTCATACGCTCGTACCAGACATGGGTGTGGGTGTGGGTGTGGCTATTTAAAATTTTGGAAGATCCGACGCTCTGATCCATACTTGTGACACTCATAATTCGGGAATCATAAATATCACTTGCTTAATTTTCAAAAACAAAATCTAGCTCTTGAAGGAGAAAGGAAGGAATAGTATATACTCCCTTTGTCCCGAAAAGTTAGTCTCTCTTTTTTTATTGTTACTACTAATGAACTTTGAGCAATAATTTAGGCTACTTTTAATTGTCTTAATGAGAATCTAAAAATTGATATTGATAGTATTTATAACAGTGTATCAATAACAAGTTGTAAATTCTCATTAAGATAATTAAAAGTAGTCAAAATTATTCCTCAAAGTTCACTCGTTATAACAATTAAAAAAAGAGGGGCTAACATTCAGGGACAGAGGGAATATTGAGTTTTCCTAATGTTTCTTAAATGCTACTCTCTCCTACTCTAAATAAATGTACATATCTATCTTTAAGGAACATTCAAGAAAGATAGTACTTTTAAAGCTTAAGTACATTAACACCGTGAATGATTTCACCATATACCAGTAAGTGCGAACTGTGATTTAAAAAATGATACTCGATAACGGAGGGTTTAGTAACATATACCGAAAAAATGTGTATTCAATCAATTAGGGGGGGAGGGAATTCTCGACACGAAGAACATTCATATAGAGACACAAGTATTTTACTCGCATATTATAAACTATTTGAGAAATTACCATCTTTTATACGCCAAATAAGCCTCTCCACCAATCATGCAAATATGCATCTTTCATTCGATGAAATTCTAGCAACTCATTATTGTCTAGACATAGAAAATGTGAAACCAATATTTTCTTATTCTGAGTAACCCTTAGTCGAGAAGATTGTCCAAGGTTCCGACTTTTTCTAATATTTTGGATCTAAATCCAAAAGGATAGAGAATTGGATGTAGACGTGGCTCATGGAATCAAAGCAGGTTGGTTGAAGAGTAAGAATGTACAGAGTTTCTATGTCATCCTAGCATGCTCCATAGATTAAAGGGAAAATTTTACCGCACGACAGTTAAGTCTGCAATTTTACATGGCATTGAGTGTCGGGCTGTGAAACAATGTCGCGTTCATAAGAAGAATGTGCTAGAGATGTGTATGCTACAGCAGCAGATGTGTTGCCATACAAGGAGTGGTTAAGAAATGAGGTAATTAGGGACACGGTAGGAGTAGCACCTAATGAAGATAAGATGAGAGCGGAGTCGAGGGAAAAAATCATGTAGATGATAGGGTTGAAATTTTTCTTCTCCAAAAGTTTTGCACTCATGTTTCTTTTGTTTCGTCTTCGCACTTATTTCTCTCTCTTAAATACTTTTTTAACCATCTATACAATATTCCATTGTTTCCGCACTTGTCTTTGACAATTCCCTTCGTAATTTCATGTTGACCGACCCCAAATCATTTTGGGAGTAAGGCTTTGTTCTTGTTGAAATCAGTAACCCCGTACACATTTACATATCTAAATTACATACAAAGTGGTAAGTTTTAGTAAATTTTTTTACAAAGCTAGACCGCATGTTTTTTTTTTCTTTTGCCACAAAGCTTTCATGGTTACAATGTAATCTCTAGTTGCGATTTTCACTAATCCTGTCTTGAGAAAGTTGATATGTAAATCCATCTTCTTTATGGATTTCTCATGAACAAACAGTTTTCTAGGGGGTATATATATAAAGGGTTAATTGCAATTTGGTTCCTGACTTTGTCCGAAATTTGCAATGTTGATGCTTTTTAAATTTCGCCAATTGGTCTCACTTTGTTATTTTGTTGCAATCCAATTACATAAGTAACTAAGTGTTAGTTTTCTAACAGATTTTATGTCATGTGACTAGCACATGATGTTTTAAGGGACGTTTTAATATATTTTGGAGCTACACATATCCGATTGATATGATTTTTTTTTAAAAAAAAAATTGAAACTAATATTTAAATTTATAGCATATATTTTTTTTTTGGCAATTTTTCGGGTGATTGAATTACTTTATATTAAATCTTAATTTTAAATATATATAAAAAAAACACGTGAAATAATAATCTAAAAAAATGTGTTAGCCCCAAATATGTTTCATATGAAGTAAATGTTATATGTAGATTATCAGTTCATAAAAATATTTGATAGGAAACAAAGGGAGAGGAAGAAAATGATGAATCGAGGGAAGAGTGTATGTGGAAGGGGTGATGCGGGAACATGGCGGAGGGGTAAAGGAAAGCAAACATTAGGAAAGAAGGTATATCATGGTGGAAAGTAGTAATTTTTTCAGATTATTTTTCCCATGTCCTCTATTTTTTAAAATATTTTTATTTATTTAAATTACAAATTAATTTAATATAATTAGTTCACCAAAAAAATTTGTCAAAAAATATATGTTGTAGATTTAAATATTAGCTTCTGTTTAAAAAAAAAGAATGATACCAATCGGATATGTGTAGCTTCACAAACATCTTAAATCGTTATGTGCTATTCATATGACATAAAGTCTGTTAAAAAAATAACACCCAGTTACTTTTGTAGTCGGGATTGCAACAAAATGACAAAGTGAGTATACCAATTGGCGAAATTGAAAACACAGCATCAACATTGCAAATTTTGCGAAAAATTCAGGAACCAAATTGCTATTAACCCATATATAAAAGGAAAAAGATTGACATTTGAAATCC
The DNA here is from genome assembly GCA_026119855.1 of Campanula takesimana. Taxonomy (NCBI): domain Eukaryota; kingdom Viridiplantae; phylum Streptophyta; class Magnoliopsida; order Asterales; family Campanulaceae; genus Campanula; species Campanula takesimana. Next base: position 932,141 of record JAOWBW010000002.1, read on the forward strand.
ACAACCAAAATCACAAAAAAATAATAAAAAATAATAAAAAATGTATTAACCAACAGACCTAAAAGTTTAGTAACCCAACAGATCAGTAAAGGAGTTTAGGAGAGAAAAAAAGGTTAAAACTGCAATTTATATTCTAACTCACCTCAAGACAACGATCTTTTAACATAGGAGACTTTTTGCGAACCATGATCAGAGTTCCCCAGCTAGCAAGATCATTATCAAGTTCTTGGGTCTCGAGACAAGTCAGATAGTCAAAGGTTGGAAGTGTGCAAGAATCGAGAGACTACACATGACATGAAAACAAAAATTCAGACATACATCAGAGGAAAAAAAAATAAAAATCTATACTACAGATTAAAGAAACTTACTCACCCAAGTTTATCATGAACTTTTTTTGTTTGCTTTGAATCCCCTAAAAAGTTCATTTGACTTGTGCATGTAAAAGATGAAAATTGTGAAACTAACACAAGGTACAGTTTCCACACGAACTCAAATCAAAGATTAACGCATTTTTGATAACCACTTACTTGCAAAAAAAAAAAAAAAGTAAACAGAAGCTAAACAAGGATGTTTCAGATCTAGGAACTTGGAACTTCCCCATAACAACAACAAAAGAGGGCTCCAAATAACTCAGTCTATTCTGCTCTATAAAAAAAAACAAAAAACAAAATAAGTCTATTTGAAGATGATATCACATTGTGGTGAACCCTTCGGAAGTGCTAATATCTCTTTCTTCACTTCAATCTTTTCAAAACCTGTCTTCTCTACCATTACTATCATTGTCTGGAGAACTTGGGAGTGCTTCAGAAAATATGCCACGATTTCTATCTCCTTTTTCCTTCCGCAGACAGGACTGATCTCGACGGTTTTCAGACAACTGGTCAAACATCTTGGGATGTTATGGTCCACTGTCGAGTCAAACACTCTTGAAGAATCAAATGAAAGTCCCTAGGAACAGAGTAAGCCCAACAGATCAGTAACAGAACTTGGGAGCTAAAAAAACTACCTCTGTCCCAAAATGATAGTCCCATTTTCCCCTTCTTGTCTGTCCCAGAAAGTTAGTCCCATTTCAAAACATATAATGTAACCTTAAAATGTTAGAAAGTGATACGGGACTATCCATTTGGGACGGAGGGAGTAGCTAAAATTGCAATTTTAAACCTAACTCACCTCAAGACTAAAATCTTCTAACATGGGAGACTTCTTGAGAACCATGATCAGCGATTCCCAGATAGCACGATCATTATCAAGTTCTTCGATCTTGAGACAGGTCAAATAGTCAAAGGTTGGAAGTGTGCAAGATTTGAGAGACTACAAGAAACATTTAAAAAAAATCAGACATATATTAATAAAATGCTACAACAAATTAAAGAAAGTCTATTATCAGTAATGTTACTAACCCCCAAGGTACAATCAGACAATATTAGCTTCTTCACGTTGCGAATCATTGTCAGAAGCCAAAACAAACAATTGCCATCATCTGAAGAAACATCCAAGTCCGCTTCTTCTAAACCATCCAAGATTTCACCGGATTGATTATCAGTAATTAGCACATTTTGAAGAGACAAAGACCGGAGAGCGGAAAAGTCAATCCTTGTCACAGAAACTGTACTACTAGTAGTCATGTCATCACCAAAAAATTCTAGATCAAGCCGCCTCAGACTTTTTGCAGTAACGACTAAAAGATCTAGATCTTTCTCATCGCCATAGCTGCTCACCCACAACTCCTCAAGAACAGGGCAGCAAGAATTTATCAGATTTGAGACTGAGTCATCACCCTTGACTATAATGTCCTCTAAAATAAGGGTCCTAAGATTTGGAAATGTAGAAGCTTCCGGAATGTTCAGAGCCATGGACCCCACGAGTGTCAGAGACCCCAAACTTTCAAAGGTAAATAAATTTGGGCGTACTAGCGTATTTATCATACTGGAAATGTAAAGGGTGTGGGCTTTAAGCCTTTCGGCAAGAACAATCCATGATTCCAAATCAGAATGAGAGTGCCGAAACACTTCTAGAGGAAAAGGGGGATGATTTTGATAATCCCGAGGATCCGCCTTTGACCAAACAAGTTTGATACCCGAAATTTCGGGACAGACTTGGTCATCAAAAAAGTTGAGGTGGAGTATGTCGATATTACACGGCCAATTTAGCCCCAAATATCGTTCTACAAAAGCCAAGAAATTGGCTTTTCTTCTTGTTTGACTTGTCAAATCATTTCCTCTAGGGAGGAAGTCTGATACATTCAAGTCTAGACTGGGCACAGTAGCCCAGAGAGTATTCCACCTTCTCGATAGGACACTAGTACTTATTACTGTCTTCAGGGGAAGAAGTGAAAGTATATTATTCAGAAGGTCGTCAGGTAATCTGCTGATTAAATCTTCAGTATCCCCGACTATTCTATTTCCATCAGACATGATTGCTGGCACAACATAAATGAAGTCATAAGACATCAGTTCTAAAAACATGATTCAGTAAGGATTTAATTGAAGCTCATAAAGTTTAGAGGATTGATTATTTAAACACGGCTATTCATTGAAGCATACCATATTTAGATAACAGAACTCTTTAGTTGAAACGGAAGAGCATATCTTTTGCACAAAAGCACATTCAGTGTGTATTTGAGGGAGGGAGAGGGAATCTTGGTACGTGATTTCACATTTGAAGGAAGATCATGGTCAAATCAGGTTCTTAAATTCTACAAATGGAACTATACCGTTTCATGTAAAAAACATACTTAGATTTGACTTGGCAGCTTGGCATTCATCGAAAAAACAATTTACCACTTATTTCCACATGGGGCACAACAAAAGTCTATCTTGATCAAGGGTACATCATTTCACTTCCATAGATTTCATCGAAAACAGCAGGAGAATAAAATTTAAGGCCATGTATCACAAGTCTATCTAGATCAAGTGTATATCATTTCTCTTGCATAGATTTCATCGAAAACAGCAGGAGAATAAAATTTAAGGCCATGTATCACAAGTCTATCTAGATCAAGTGTATATCATTCACTTGCATAGATTTCATCGAAAACAGCAGGAGAAAAAAATTTAAGGCCATGTATCTTTTCAGAGTCCCGATTTGAAATTCTAGATTCTACTTTAGACAAAAGATTAATGGCTACTAAAACGTCTAAACCACATTCAAAATCAACACCAAGGGTTTTATCCCCATAGGTGAGGCCAATGTGGCCGCTCACAAGGAAGGATTCATTTTGGTTATTTAGCAAATCTAATAAAAAAAAAAAATCAAGTCTAAAACACATTTTAGTGTCACAAATCACACCCAAATAAAAAAAAAAAAATTGGAGAATTATAATGGTGTAGAAGAAAAACCTGATTTATGATGCAGTGAGTATGATGGTTCACGCCCTTAAGGACAATTGTACGTCCTGAAAATGGAGAATGAGAGGTTAAGGAACAAAAAGGGTAGGATTTATTCTAGGAAAAAAAATAAATAGCAATATTACCACTGTGCAACTCAAAGAAGGGATTATATAGCACTTCAGATGACTGAAAATCAAATTCACTAGATACCTTGTTTTCACCAAACAATTATGAAAAAGGCATGTCATTATTTGGTAAGCAAAATGTTTATTATCCAAGAAAGTGACCGGTATAACAACTTTTTTGGGCTGTAGCAAACCTATTTATTACCTATGTCACTTGCTTAATTTCAAAAGCAAAATCAATCTCTTGAAGGAAACCAGAAGGAGTAGTATATATTAAGTTTTTCTTGATGTTACTTGCTATATTTATATTTTGAAAGGCATTTCAATATTCTTAGGCTTAGTGCTAATTAGTTACTTGCTATATTTATATTTTGAAAGGCCACAATGCATTTTGGTGCCCAGAACTTTCACCACAATCCCACTTAAGGTCCTAAACTTTAATGTTTCCCACATAAAGTCCTCAACTAACATATTGTCCCAAACCAAGTTAGTTGGGAACTTTATGTGAGACACATTGAAGTTTAGGACTTAAGTGGGATTGTGGTGGAAGTTGTGGGCACCAAAATGCATTTTGGCCTTTTTAAAGATAGTTCTTCACTTACGGAAACATCTTCCTTCCATATAGATAAGCCTTAGAATATTTATAAAGATCTTTTAATTATCTTCTCCTTTTAAAACTCAAAAGTGTATACACCATCCGTCCCATAACAACTTGCCCCAATTTCTTTCTTGGGTGTCTCATTGGTAAGTCCACACTTTCCTAAAATGTTTACCTTTTATTCTTTTTATAATCACCCTATCCCACTTGTTATACTCGCACACTTCATACTCACAACTCATTTCTCACTCACCATACTTTTGAATATATATATATATATACTCCCTCCGTCTAAGAGTCAAAAAATAGGGGGGTTCAATAATTAAGAAAAAGGTGATGTGTTGTGAGTGTTGATAGTTGGGTAGGAGAGAGAAAGCGGGGTAGAGAAGAGTTAGGCTCCATTTGTTTCACTGTAAAAATGTTTTACGGAAAATGTTTTACATGTTTTCCGGTTTTTGGTAACCAAAAGGGAAAAAAGTCAACGTAAAATATTTTACGGTCAATGGAAATAAGCTAGGTTTTCCGTAAAACAACTTACGGATTTCTTCTCCGTAAGTCATTTTACAGAAAATGTTAACTCCCTCACTCACACACCCAACTCCCCCATACAACCCCACGCTACCCACTCCACCTCCACCTCCAACCACATCCCCACCCTCCAACCTTACGTTCCCTCCCCCATCCACCCCCCCCCCCCCCCCACCCCCACCACCTACCCACCCACCCAATTTTTTTTCACTCATATTAAAATTATCCTTCAACACCCCTTGCCTCCGCCCCCTTTACCCCCACCCCTTCCCCACCCACCCAAAAAAAAAAAAAAAAAACTTTTTTTTCACTCACTCACACACCCAACTCCCCCATACAACCCCACGCTACCCACTCCACCTCCACCCCCATCCACCAACCTTACGTTCCCTCCCCCATCCACCCCAACTAGGGATGGCCAAACGGAACCGGACCGGAGCAAACCGGCGAATAAACCGGAAACCGCCATTCATCCGGGCCGGTTACGGTTCACATAAATGGCGAACTGGACCGGAACCGGACCGAAAATCCCTTGTTTTTCAATAATTTTAAAGGGGGGCCGAACCGGAACCGGAACCGGGTAAGTACGGGCCGGTTCAGGTCACATATATGCCGAACAGGAACCGGCGGTTCCGAACCGGAACCGGTTTTGGCCATCCAAAACCCAACAACCCACCCACCCACCCTTTTTTTTCACTCATATTAAAATTATCTTTCAACACCCCTTGTCTCCGCCCCCTTTACCCCTCCCTACCCACCCCCCCCAAAAAAAAAAAAAAAAACCTTTTTTTCACTCATATTAAAATAATTTGTGAACACCTCCCCCGCTCCCTACTACCCCACCCCCACCACCCACCTACCCCAAATTATTTTTTCACTCTTATTAAAATTATTTTCTAACAACTCTTACATTCGCGCTCCCTACCCCCACTACCCCACCACCACACCACACTACCCCCACTCCCCCACCCACCTACCCCACCAAAAAAAAACTTTTATCACACATTAAAAAACTATTTTTTTTCAATCATATTAAAATTATTCTTGAACACCTCCCCCCCACTACCCCACCCCTACCCCACCCACCCCCCACTACCCTACCCCTACCCCACCCACCCTCCACCTACCCACCCCCACAATTTTTTTTTACTCTTATTAAAATTATTTTCTAACAACTCCCACATTCGCGCTCTCCTACCCTCACTACCCCACCACCCCCACCATTTACCCCCACCCACCCACCAGCCCCCCCCCCCCAAAAAAAAAAAAAAAATCACTCATATTAAAAATATTTTTGAACACCTCCCCCACCCACCCCCCCACCTACCCCACCCACCCATCCCATCCCAAACCCCCACATTCAATTTTTTTTCTCATAATAATTTTTTTCCTCATATTAAATTATTATTATTTTCATATGAAAATATTTTCCGGAAAACATTTTCCTTAGATTTACCAAACAACCAAAAACATGTTTATATCATTTTCCGGAAAACATTTTCATTTTCCGGAAATCATTTTCCGGAAAGTATTTTACGCGAAACAAACGGAGCCTTAGTGGATAATTGTTGTGAGTATGACATGTAGGACCCATTTTTCATTTTAGGATTTTGACTCTTCAAATGGGACACCCTTTTAGGAAATTTTTGACTCTTAAAATGGGACAGAGGGAGTGTGTGTGTATATATATATATATGTATGTATATGTATATATGTATATACTCCTCTGTTCCGAGAAAGTTGCAACAATTTGCCATTTTGGGTATTCCAATTAAGTTGCAACAAGTCCAAATAAGGAAACTCTTTATTACTTTTATAATCCTTCACTCATTCTCTCTCTTCCTCCCAACCACTCATTATTCTCCACTCATTCTCTTTTCACCCCCACTAATTCCCTCTCTTCCTCTCAACCTTTCATTTTTTAATATAATACTCTTTTCTTAATTTGTGTGCTTCCCCTTCCATGTTGCAACTTTCCCGGAACGGAGGGAGTATATATATATGTATATATATATACTCACTTCTTAATTCCCGCGTCAGAGAAAAATGGTGCAAGTTGTTTTGGGACGGAGGGAGTATATAACAAATGGATGAACCAATGGTTAGGCTGAATTCTCCCAAATATTATCGTGTCTCATTCTTTTCACATACCTTTCTTATGTTTCTTTACGTATTTTTTTGTTCTTAATATATTCATTATTAGATCGCTATTGGCAATAGCGAATTTACCCACTATTTAATTGATTAACCAATCTAATTAAACTCGCTGTCGTTCGTTGTTAACTATGAATTTAAATTAATCAATTTTCCTCCAAATTGCAAAAAAATATTTTTGGAAAAAATGTAATATAATTTGGAAAAATAGAATTCGCTAGTGACAGTGGCGAATTGAAGTTGGGCAAACCTTGCGAGTATCGATTTTATAGAAGTTGATTACTTTGGGAAATACTCCCTCCGTCCCAGCTCACTTGACACTTATTTCCATTTTGGTCTGTCCCAGCTCACTTGACACTTCCCAAAATAGCCTACTTTTTATAATTTTATATTCACTTTACCCCCACCACTCATTCTCTATCTTCATTTTCCACCACTCAATTTATTCAACCATCACTATTTACCCCCACTCATTCTCTCTCTTCATTTTCTACCACGTATTTTTCCTTATTTTATTCTTTTTCCTTAGTTATTGTGCCCACCTCTTGAGTGTCAAGTGAGGTGGGACGGAGGGAGTACTCTTTCAAGTGTGTTTGTTGTATAGGGAAATATTTTTTAAATGAATTTTTTGAGAAAAGATAAACATTTTGGGACAGGCCTCATTATTGTCGTACTTAGTAACCCTTATACATTTACATTTATATATCTCAACTCCACACAAAATGATAAGTTTAAGTCACATGTTACAAAACATGTTTTTGGCCACAATGCTTTAATGGCTATAATGTAGTCTCTAGGTGTGATTTAGACTGATCCTATTATGGTCCTTTTTAACTTTTTCTAAAGAAAGAACACGAGACATTGGGAGGGTTAAATGTGTGAAGGATGTAGACCAAAGAGTGTTGGTCAGGGATAAAGAGATAAAAGATAGGTGGAGTTCGTACTTCAATACCTTGTTTAATGGCAATCAAGATCAGGATATTGGAGATATAACTATCCTTTCGAGTATGATTAATCGATATTTTATGCGGCGAATTCAAAAGGGTGAAGTGGAAATGGCGATGAAAAAGATGGGATTAAAGAAAGCCGTAGGGCCGAATGGAATACCAATTGAGGTGTGGAGATGTTTTGGGGAGAGGGGAATAGATTGGTTAACAACACTATTCAACAAGATATGGAGAAGTAACACAATGCCATTGGAGTGGAGAAAAAGTACTCTAATCCCTTTGTATAAGAACAAAGGTGATGTCCAAGATTGTGCCAATTATCGAGGGATCAAACTAATGAGCCATACGATGAAACTTTGGGAAAGAGTGATTGCACAACGGCTAAGAAAAATTGTGAATATTTCGGATAACCAATTTGGATTTATGCCCGGCAGATCGACTATGGACGCAATCTATCTTACGAGACAAATCATGGAGAAATATCGAGATAAAAAGAAAGATTTGCATATGGTTTTCATTAATTTTGTAGAAGGCGTATGATAAAGTGCCAAGAGAGGTACTGTGGTGGACTTTAGTAAAGAAAGGCGTTTCAAAGAAATATATTGATATTATCAAGGACATGTATAATGGAGTTAGTACTAATGTACAGACAAGCGTTGGGAAGACAGAAGAATGTGTTGAAAGTAAATTGGAGTTGTGGAGACACTTTGGAATCTCGAGGTTTTAGGTTAAGCTGAAGGAAGACTGAATATATGGAATGTAAATTTAGCAAAGTGGGAAGCAGAGAGGCAGGAGTGATCACATTCGATGGAAAGATTGTCCAAGCTTCCGAGTTCTTACGCTATCTTCGATCTATTATCCAAAAAGATGGAGAATTAGATGGAGATGTGGCTCAAAGGATTAAAGCAGGTTGGTTGAAGTGGAAGAGTGCCACAGGGTTTCTTTGTGATCGTGGCATGCCAAATAGATTAAAGGGAAAAATTTATCGTACGGCAATTAGGCTTGCACTGCTTTATGGCACTGAATGTTGGGCCGTGAAACGGTGTCATATTCATAAGATGAATGTAGCGGAGATGCGTATGCTACGATGGATGTGTTGGCATACAAGAAAAGATCGATTGAGAAATGAGGTGATCAGGGGTAAAGTAGGAGTTGCGCCCATTGAGGATAAAATGAGGGAGCATCGTCTAAGGTGGTTTGGTCATGTGAGACGGAGACCGAGTGGTGCACCGATTAGGAGGCCTAAAGAGTGGAGAAGTGATAAAATGACGAGGGGTAAGGGAAGACCCAAGCAAACTTGAATTAAGCCGATTGAAAATGATACTCCCTCCGTCCCAGAGTAAGAGTCCCATTTTCCTTTTTGGTCCGTCCCAGAGTAAGAGTCTCATTCCTAAAATGGCAAAGAATCTTTACTATTCACCCCACTCATTCTCTCTCCTATTTTACTTTTATACTCACAACACCAATCAATTCACTATTCTCTCCCACTCATTCTCTCTCATACTTTACTTTTACACTCGCAACATTTACATCACATCCAATATTTATTAATAAGCGTGCAAATGAGGGGTGGGACTCTTACTCCGGGACGGAGGGAGTATGAGTTTACTCGGAGTGGATGAAGATGTGGCGTTGAAGAGACCAGAGTGGAGGGTGAAAATTCATGTGAATGATGGGGGGATCGTACTTTTTATTATTATTATTTATTTATTATTTTATTTTATTTTCTCCATCTTTTTCCTTTCTTTCTCTTTCTCTCTCGCTCTCCCTCTCTTTCTCTCCCCCCCCTCCTCTCTCTCTCTCTCTCTCTCTCTCTCTCTCTCTCTCTCTCTCTTCCTTTTATCACAATGACATATGAGGATTCATGTTAGCCGACCCCAACTTATTTCGGGACTAAGGCTTTGTTGTTGTTGTCACTCAATTCATTAAGCGATAATCCTCAAAGGCCCCCATTAGCATATGCCTAAAGTGACTAAAGAAACCACTTTTTCACACAAAATGATAAGTTTTATGTTGAGCTAGGCTAACCCAAATTTTCTCAGCCACCTCAAACAAAGGATTCCAAGGATATTGAAGTAGGCTACAATGGAGAAGAGAAGATCGTGTGTCTCATCAAATTCCTTGCAATTTTTACACACCAGTTTGGTGATAAAAATAGTAGGCATGTGGAGCTAAACTTGTCGTTCGTATTAAGTTTATTAAGCACTAAAAGTCACACAAATGCTCGAATTTTGAAGGGAGTATTGGAGTTCCACACACGACGACAAAGAAAACAGAGAAAGAATGGGACTCTGAATCGAGAAATTAATTGAAGATTAACACAAATAATTCTCAGATTCCTATAAATCCCATACCCTATAATACTCTAAAATATTTTCTATGTGATAAGCGGACATGGGATAGAAGAGAAAAAAGGGCACCTACATCATCAAACTCTCTATTGCTTAGATCACGAAAAAATTTGGAAATTCCATGGTATAGAATCCCCCCTTCCCAAACACATGAAACTCGGCTATAAGGGATCAATGAACTAAAGAGAGACGATACAACCGATGAAAAAGATCCTTAAGTAAGAATTTCATGACCAAAAATCTTCCCAAAAATGAATTTGAGATCAATTACCTACCTTCAACTAAATAAACAAATAAATAGACAATTACACTGATGTATATTCCATTGGCTTCTGCGCGAACCTGAACCACTGAAAACATATCTCAACCATTAATTACTATTCATCCCATATTTACTCTTCATCACTTTATGCATAATAGATTGCAATTCACAAGGAAAGTGCTATAGCCATTTACTAACTAAAAAGGTGTTCCAATTGATTAGGTACCGAAAATCAGGCCACCCTCCTCTTTTGCCGACAACTTTATGTTAGGTGTCCGCTAGATGATTCCTTTTTATCCACTCCAAATCCTTTCCACAAAAAATTCCTTATTGCCCTAGTAGTCAGAATTTTAAATAGAGGAAGGTAATAAAGCGAGATATATGCAAGGGATGTACGAATCTAGGTAATGCGCCCACGAAAGAAAAATAAGCTCGCTTCCAGCTTGCTGGCTGGGATGGTCCTCGGATCACCACCCAAAGGAGCCCTAAAATAAGATAATGGCCAAGGAAGGACTTGACAACTGATTAATGGAGCATATCTCATTTCCATTTCCTCTCCCATATTGATTTCAGCAATCCCAAATTTTGCCATGTTAATCTTCAGTATACACTCTCAAAAAGCAAAAAAATTGAAGGATAGTTAGCATACTCTTAAAATTTCGAAACGTCCTCATAGAAAAAAAATCATATCATCAACAAACTACTTAGAGATGAGAAATCGTGATATTATCCCTTCCCACCTTATACCCTTCCTCAATTCCGACCTCCTCTCCTCTAACTAGAAGTCTACTCAAATATCCGCTAGCAAGGTAAAAAGAAAGGGAGAAAGAGGGTCTCCCTGTCATAACCCACTAGAACTTCAAACCAGTCATGAGCTTTGCCATTAACAAGGACATGAAAAATTTGGAGACCTAAAGCACCCCTTAGTCCACGTGACCCACCTAACTCCAAACCGTTTTCGCTCAAGGACATGATCTTAGTAACACCAACTCACTCTATTATAAGCATTTTCAAAATCGAGCTTCACCACAACCTCCTCCTTTACTCTCCTACGTAAATCCTCAACAATGTCGCATCAATCCCTTGTCTACCCTCAATAAAAACACGGTGAGCTTCAGAAACAATATCTCCCAACACAACCCTTAGTCTAAGAGACAAAACTTTCGTGGTAAATATTAGTCACCAAATTGATAGGTTTGAAATCATAAATCTTGAGTTAACGGAACGATACTTTTTAGGCACCAAAGTAATAAGATTACAATAACAATTAATGCTCGTGCCTATACCTATGCTATCATTCCCAGAGAACTCATCTAAAACCTTCATGAGATCGTTGACCCAGGGCCTTATCTCTTGCATATTAACCTTTGAAAATTTGAAGGTTCTCAACTTCTCGTAGTCAACAGATGAACATTTTCCACCAAAAGATTTAGAATTAAATGTATCAACGACAAGCAGATACTGCAGAATTCGGAAAAAACAATCAAAACGCCAATTCATCTTAATCTGAAACAAACAAAGCATTCAAACCAATGAAGAATATATATCTTTAAGCATTAAATTGAAGTCCTGATGGCTACATTGAACCTGATAGTTGGCTGCTCAAATATGAGTTCAAGCAACAATCTGACTGTCCATTTACGGGCTGATCTGGACATTCTCCTCTAAATGTTTGTAGTCCATTGATGAAATTTGGTCATCGATCTGAGTCACAATATGAATTTCTGCTCACTGAATTGAGCACACCTATGTAAGTCATAAAATATGCATTTATGAGATAGCTTATAGAATCGCAGAAGCAAAATATACTCGGCTTAAGATAAGATATTGGTAGTAAGATCAAATGAAAAGTTATGAAATCAGTTACATCGCGCCCCCTTCCCCCCCCCCCCCCCCCCCCCACTCCAAAAAAAAAAAAAAAAAAAAAAACAGTTGACATAAGTCTAAAAACCTGATACCAGTAAAGAAGAAAAATAGGATTCATATCACGTTGAGCCCAATCTTATGGTAACATCAGATACATTGACATATTGCATGGCCAAAGACCTTTGGATAAATTAAAGATCAAAATATAATGAATCGCATAAAAAGTATGTACTGAACCTATTTTTTGGGTGGACAGGGGGCTGTACTTGCTTTTTACTCAATTTTATGTGGCATTAATTATTCCTATCTAAATAATATTATTTACTTTTGGTTTGCTCATTTAGGAACCTCTTTTCTTTATACACTAGATAATGAACAGATATGTTCTGTTGATGACCATTAAAAGGAAGAGGCTGAGGCTGAGGCTGAGGAAAACGACATAGGACTGCTGAAGCTAAGTTGGAATTTGTTTTGTTGATGTAATCTTCAAATCTTCTTGTTCTTTGTTTCTGGTTAACACTTTGGCTGGCTGCAGAGCTATATTACTTGTATCATGAGTACGCAAGGTTTTGACAAGTTCATTTGTGCAAATGAATTGCGGGAAATTGAGCTCTCAAATGGCCAATTTACCTGGTCTGCGTCATGTTGCTTCTAGGATTGATCGATTTCTTTTTTCTGCAGAGTGGGAGGAGCAGTTTCCCTCTTTAGGTCAGAAGTTGCATTTGACCACTGAAGTACTAATTCCAATTTCAAACTAATCCAATCTGTCAATCACGTGCAAGTCACATGTGCTTTAACTGATTTTTCTAACGAAATCCACCAAAAAAACCTATTTTGATCAACTTTTGTCACTTTAAGCCCTATTTCGTTAAATTCTGAAGCATCTCCTGTCGGATAAAGTTATTGCTTTAAGCTTCTCTTTGGGCTTATGCTAATGGTGCCTTCCGGGGTCTATCGCTTAATATCTTGAAGAGTGATTGAGTCGCTCATATAGTTTAATGTAGTTGCGTGATTTTTCTTTAATCTTTGTATCATGAAAATAAACAATAGTAATAGTTTATGCAACCTACGCAGCTGCTGTTTGGATCTTGGGAAGTGCCAAGTCAAGTAAATGTTGAAAATCTGAAATGGTAGCTCACAAGCAGGATACATCCGGTAATTGAGATGTTCGGCCCACATCAGTTAAAATCTATTCTTGCAAACAGTTACTTAAATAGCCAGGGGTCACCTCTTACAAGTCAAATGGTTATTTGCTGGATCCCCAGTTATTAATACTCCCTCTGTCCTGGAATGATGTTCCCTCTTTTTTTGTTGTTACTATGAATGAACTTTGAGCAATAAGTTTAGGTTAATTTAATAATCCTAATGAAAATCTAAAACTTGTTACTGATACATCATCATAAATACTATCAATTTTAGAGTTTCAATAGGATAATTCAATTAACCTAAAATTATTGCTCAAAGTAAGTTCGTAGTAACAACAAAAAAGGGGAACATCATTACACGACCTCCGTCCCAAAATGATAGTCCTATTTTCCTTTTTGTTTGTACCAGAAAGTAAGCCCCATTCCTAAAATGAAGGCTTCAAAATCACTCAATTTCCAAAACTTATAATTTAACCTCAAAATCTTTAAAAAGTCAAACGGGACTATCATTTTGGGACGGAGGGATTATCAGAGAAGACTATGTGCAGGCCACAGGAGCCAAGTTCTTGCTCCAGACCACCTACCCAACTGAACCAAACAGTCCACGTTGTAAGCCTCGACCCACCTACATGTGAAGGGATGTTTGAGACGTCAAACCTATTTTTAAATATATGTTGCTCAAAGTAACACTCCAACAGATGGACCCCTAGACTCTACATTTCCCCATAAAAAGAGAAGTTTTTTAGATATGTTGGATAAATACTGCCCCCAAGGATTTTGCTTGGTAGCAATACATTGTGTTAAGGAACCCAAACAATTTTGTGTATAACCAACTTCCCAAGCAAGCCAATGTGATGATGAAAATACGAAGCTAAGGAGTTATTTGTCATGATCATTGATCTCTAACAGAAGTCATTAATATTCAGGAAATAAACTGGAATGGTGGAAAAGGACAGAATCATAGACCCTTTAGTTTCAAAAGCAATTAATATTTCACAAGTAAACAAACGTGCGACGGAAAAACAACAAAAGTGATTCTTCCTCAAGTTCTGTAAATCTACAAACAATAGATTATGTCAAAATCAAAGATAAACCTTTTAGAAATAAAAAGAGTTATTTTGCATTTCCATATACAGAAGTCAAGAAAATACCATTTTTATTCTCTGAATCAACTAACTCATCTGCTTCAGGAAGGACGTCTGCATTTTTTGATTCTAGAGAAGAAACAGAAGCCCAAAGGCTCGTCCACCTTCTTGACTGACTGCTCATTCTCAAAGAAACCTTGGTAAATGATGTGTAAGTGAAAACCACAATAGGCAAGTTGCTGATTCTGATTACACGTTTAGAATCCTCGACATTTGCTACACCAAAATTTCTCAGGGCCTTAGGCATGACTTTCTGTAGCAATCACATGGATAGATGAATTTGTTATTGTGTCTTCAAGTGAAATATATACGAGAGGAAGCTGATATCCGACATAATCTCATACACGAAGGTAATCTCCTTCTAAGTAAATTACGAAACGTATACATAAGCACAATCTGCAGACCGTTCTTCATTTTTATTTATTTTTTATTTTTTTGATAAGCACAATACGCTAGACCAACATCAGAAAGAAAAATGTGACAGGTGAAAGTAGAGTACGATTATTAGCATTAAATAATGCTCTCCCAGTTTCAAAAAGACAGTCACACTTTCCAGTGTAATATGTCCTAAACAGAGAGGTCTGTCTCGAGGGGAAAAAGGACCCGTCACAAAAAGAACTGAAATTTGTCCTTATCGATTAAATGACACTTGTCTAACATAAATTTTTTTACCCTAAAAACTACAAAATTACCACTGATCAATGCAAGTATATCAACCTTAATCTTCCCCATTTACAATTTCTTCTCTTCAGTCCGTTTTGGTTCTGATCTTCCGACTCCGGCAGTGGCGCAGTGCAAGGAGTTTTCTTCTCTGGCTTTCCCTTTACATCCCTTGTTGAATAATGAATTGAAAAGCTCAAACTAATATGATATAACAAGAATGGGATATCACTGTTATCACACTTACCAATTGTTCTACTGTTCAAATGCACATGTCGGCCACGTAAAGAAAGATTGAAAAAAAAATGAAAAAGTTTGCTTTACTTTTTTCTCATTTACGTTGTAGTATCTCTATTCTCTTGAATGTTTTCTTTTGACTACTTTGTATATTCTCCGTCCCAAAAGGATTGTTCAAATTTGTTCAAGAGCAAAGTTTACATTTATATTTTAGGAGCCTTTTTCTTATAATTACTTTTTACATTAAATTATTATTGAAAAAAATTGTTTAATTGTCTTTCTTTATCTATTTCCATCATGAAGAGGTATTTCTCAACAGTATCAAAGTTTTCACCGACTCCAAGTATGACAAATGTGTCTTTGCCAACAATTGAGAACATTGTTCCCAATTCCAAAGAGTCATTGCCCAATCCGGATGAGGTCATCAACAATGTCGTGCTAAAAAAAATTGCATAGAGTTTGACTCTGCGGGTCATCCTAGGATTACCTTTTGCATTGAGTTTGAAAAGCATCACATTGAACCTAGGTGGAATAAGTTTGGAGGGTAAATTTTTGTGGATGCTTTTCTTTTGTAAAAAATATACTCCCACTGACTCAAAATGAATGTTATTTTTTTTCATTTTGAATATTTTTTAGAAATTCAACTTTTTGTAAATTTTAGTAACAAAGGTGTATGAAAATCTTTGCTATCTACTTTCTATACTTCTAATTTTGCATATATACAATGAATAGACAAAAAAAAAAAAAAAATTAGGGACAAAAAATTTTGCAAAGCGGTCACTCATTTTAGGACAAAATTTTCTTTAAATGGTCATTCATTTGGGGACAGCGGAGTAACATTTTGTATGTCTCTAGCTAGAGATTTTGCAAGCAAATGGGGTTAATTCCATGGACCACGGGTCACTAAATTGTGAATTTTGCAAGCAAATGGGGTTAATTCCATGGACCACTGATCACTAAATTGTGAATATTTGCAAGCAAATGGGGTTAATTCCATAGATAAAAACGAGATAATAAGATCTGCAAATTGCAATCGAATCTCTAACTAACAATCCATGGTTTTCTTCAAGACATGAAAACAATGAATCGAAAGATTGAATCGCTATCATGATGAAAATAAAGAGAAACACAAAGAAAATTAGGGTAAGAAGAAGAGGACGTTAATCGTACCAAGTTCCGGCGAGTCCCCGGGCATCGTCTGGCTGCAAAATTTTGAGAGTTCAGAGCCAATCACCCACCAGCATGCCGCATTAATCTGATCGACCGCTCTCGATATTATTGAAACATGAGCGCATAACGGAACGGGATGACAACAAGTAAACTAATTTTCTTTAGATATCGAGTTAAAAAAGAAAATGAGATACATCTAACAAATGACAACTTAAAATTTTATAGTACGAGAAACTTCTCCATTTTTACCCATGTCATGAAATGTGGATGACTTGCAAGCCAATAACGTTGAAGTATGAGGAGAATGAACAATTAAAAGTCTTTTCGATAACGTTTAAGCCGTTTATCAAAAATCAATGAGACCATTCATTTATGTGTAGAGATTCAACTTAATATACCGTATTTGGTTTATTTTAGATGAACGTAAACTCTAATAGTTCATTCATTAAAGATTTTACATACATTCAATGTAAATTCTCAACCTTTAAAATTTTATATCTTATAATTGTAACTGAAGTGGTAATTGCTTAAGTCATAATAGTTTGATTTTGTTAATTTGGTGTTATGGATTATCAATATGACTATTGGAATTCCTTCAAAATTTAATAATATATTAAAATTAATTATTAATAAACAAAAGATTGCCCATAATAAATTTAGTATTAACTTTTGACCTTTCAATTCTCTATTCTAGATTATATATATGAGTATTGCATCTGTAGAAGATGTCTATAAGTAGAATTAGTCTTTTATAGTATTTTAAAATAAAATAAATTAAAGATAATAGTATCCTATATAGTTACTAATAAGATTAGCTAATACTATTAGTTAAGAATGAGAAAAATAAATAACCTCTTAGTTGTAGGGCTAATGCTGACATGACTTCATGAGACGTGATTTGATTAATTAATATTATTAATAGTAATAGTTAATATAAGTATATAACAACTATTGTAATCAACTAATAATATTAATAATAAAAGTTAACTTATATAGTAACTATTATGGTTAACTAATGTTATACATAGTATTAGTTAACTTATATATATAGTAACTATAATAGTTAACTAATACTATTAATGGTAATAGTTACCTTATATGGTAACTAATTGTTAACTAATACTATTAATAGTAATAATTAACTTATATAGTAATTATTATGGTTAACTAATACTATTAATAGTAATAGTTAACTTATATTGTAACTATTATGGTTAACTAATACTATTAATTATAATAGTTAACCTATATAATAACTAATATCTTTAACTAATACTATTAGCTAATAAAAAAAATACCAAAAGTCATTTAAAATTTAGGGTGGTGATGACATGGCTTTACCAAAAGCAAGCATTAGCCAAGACATGTCCACGTGGCGATTCCACAAACCTCCGCCTCAGCTTTTAATATATATAATTATATTATATATAGATTTACTTTTTGGCAAATTGCAATTTAGTTAACTGATTGTCACGATGTTTTAATGGGTTATTCAATTTGTGTTCGTTACAAATTGGTTATTGAAATCCTTTTGTTGCAATCACGTGAACTTTTGGAAAGCCCGTAAAAAAACTAACGAAAATAAATGAAAAACATAACAAGCTTCTTTCCAAATTGCAATAATCACCTATGTAGTTTAAATTATCCCACTACGGCCCCTAACTCTTAACGAATATTAAAAAACTAACATAAAACAAATCCAATCATCCTTCATAGCCCAATCCAATAAAATGGTTTTTAAATTATTTTCATAAAGAAAAGGGCAAATTGCAATTTGGTTCCTGACATTTACAAACTTTTGCAATGTTGCTCCCAACAGTTTTTTTTCGCCAATTGGTTCCCAACATTTACATTTTTTTGCAATGTGGCTATAAAAGTACCTGAGCGTTAGTTTTCTAACAGATTTTATGTCATGTGACTAGCACATGGCGTTTTAAGATATTCTTAAAGCTGCACATATCCGATTAATATGATTATTCTTTTGAACTGGAGCTAATATTTAAATCTACAACATATATTTTTTTTGGAAATTTATTGGGTAGTTGGATTATTTTTACATTTAATCTTAATTTTAAATATTAAAAAAATAGAAAACACGTAAAATATAATCTAAAAAAGATATTAGCCGAAATATGTTCCATATGAAGTAAATTCTATTTGTAGATTATCAGTTCGTAAAAATGTTTGATAGAAAAAAATGGAGAAGAAGAGGACGATGAATCGAGGGAAGAGTGTATGTGGAATGGGTGTTGCGGGAAAGTGGCAGAGGGGTGGAGAAAAATAAATTGTAGGAAAGATACATACAGAAATTACTTCATATGAAACATACTTGGGCTAATATCTTTTTTAGAGTATATTTCACGTGTTTTTTATTTTTTTTAATATTTAAAATTAAGATTAAATGTAAAAATAATTTAGGTACCCAACAAATTTCTGAAAAAAATTATATTGTAGATTTAAATATTAGTTTCAATATAAAAAAAGAATCATATCAATCGGATATGTGTAGCTTTACGAATATTTTAAAACGTCCTTTAAAACGTCATATGCTAGTCACATGACATAAAATCTGTTAGAAAACTAATGCTCAGTTACTTTTATAGCTACATTGCAAAAAAATGTAAATGTTGGGAACCAATTGGCGAAAAAAAAACTGTTGGGTGCAACATTGCAAAAGTTTGTAAATGTCAGGAACCAAATTGCAATTTGCCCTAAAGAAAAACCTACTCCCTCTGTCCCTAAATGAGTGTCCATTTTTAAGAAATCTTTGTCAAAAAATGAGTGTCTTTTTTTAACATAGCTTTGTCCCTAAATGTTTTTTTCTGAAAATTTTTTCACTGGTTTCTTTATACGCGCAAAACTAAATGTTTGGAAAGGAGATTACAAGATTATATATGAATATTTGCTACCAAATTGTACAACAAAGTTGAGATTTTCAGTGTCCCTTAAAATGAAATTTGGACACTCATTTAGGGACAGAGGTAGTAATACTTATGTACCAAAAACCTAATACATATGTACCAAAATGCCCCTATATACATCTTCTACAACCTTCTTCATCCTTCATACCCCAATCCAATCAAAACTAATCTAAACATTGATTTTACTAAAAAAAAAAAAAGAAAGAACAAAAAAATATATTTAAAAAAAAGGCAAAACTGCACCAAAAATCACTCAACTATGACCACTTTGGGTATTTGGTCACTAAACTAATTTCCTTTTGAAACAACACATTCAACTTATTTATTTTTGCATCCATAGTCACTCTCACTAACCCCGTTAGTTTTTTGGCGTTAAATAGTCATGTGCCAATGCACATGACTTTTTTTAAGGGTATTTTAGGTAGTTCACTTTAAGCTAGAATATAAAGGTTAAACTTGTTTCAAATAAGTCCCTGATCAATTGTTTTTCACCACTTTAGCTATTGATGTTAAGGAAACTAAACAAATGCACCCACATTTGTTAAGTAGACTAACTCCGTCTCTTCATCTTCCCAATCACCGGTCAATCAATCTCTGGCACCCACACGCCACCGGCTACCACCGCCACTAGTCCGCGGTAAGCACCACCACAACTTCCCTCTCCTTTGACCAGTGTTTCCACTCTTCTTTATTTCCCTTCCTCCTATATATATATTTCAAAGAAAGAGACCCCAAAAAATACACACACACATACACACAGTTGAACAACACAGAAAATATGGATTCAATTTGGGGAACAATAATCTCTCTCTCCCCATACCTCATGTCCATTATTGGGTTTCTTATTTTCTTAGAACATATCTCTTACTTGAAGAAGAAAAGATCCATACCCGGCCCATCTCTTGTCCTTCCGTTTGTGGGTAACGCTATTTCCCTTGTTCGTGACCCGACCCGTTTCTGGGAAGCTCAATCATCCTTTGCTAAGTCCTCCGACGCCGGATTCTCCGCCAACTATATCATCGGCCGGTTCATTGTCTTCATCCGTTCTACTGAACTCTCTCATAAAGTCTTTGGCAATGTCCGGCCGGACGCTTTTCACCTCGTCGGCCACCCGTTCGGTAAAAACCGACATCACAATTCCAGTCAAATCCATCACCAACACTAGTTAATCAATCCCTCGCGAAATTGATTTGAAGTTTGCAGAAGCGAGGGCTGAGTGAAAAGGGGGCACGACAAATATCAATCGGATTCAAGATTTTGAGCAGTTAAAATCAAAATAAAATCCACGACGACCGTCCCACTACCCGCCGGCGATGGGTGGAGCGTCGTCACCGATCTGTCAAGTCGTCGTTGGTAACGGTGGCGTGGGTACACTCCGAGAAATACATTTTGGGTTTTTTTTTTTCCAGATGAATCTCAGATCCGGCCGTCGTCCGTCGCTCCTCCTCCCTCTCTCGTCTCGTCTTCTTCTCAGATCTGGTGGTGGTTATATACATGTTGGGTTTTTTTTTTCATTTTAAACCCTAAACTTTGTTTTTTCACTCATTAAACCGGATAATTTGTTTCCCATTCTTTTGACCAAACTACCTAAATTACCCCTTCAAATTTGGTCACATGCGCTGCACATGATCATTTAACGGGAAAAAACTAACGGGGTTAGTGATAGTGACTTTGGATGCAAAAATAAATAAGTTGGATGTGTTGTTTCAAAAGGAAATTAGTTTAGTGACCAAATACCCAAAGTGGTCATAGTTGAGTGATTTTTGATGCAGTTTTGCCTAAAAAAAATATTGGAGTCCTTATTTTTAGAATCAAAACCACAAAGATGAAATATATATAAAATTAAACCCACAATAATTAACAACAGATGAAAAATTCAATTTAGAAAAAAGTGGAGTTGATTCTCCCAAATCAAAATCATAGATGTCAAAATATAGAAAAATTGTATTTGTTCCCAAATTCATTACCAGAGAAGACTCGTCAAATAGCGATTTGATTAAGAGGAGAAAATCGAAGAAGTCACTGATTGATGGAGATTAGAAAGACGTGGGGTTGGAGATTTGTTCAGCCAGCAAAATGGCGAAGAATAAGTAAAATTTGATGGAGATGGGGAAGACGTGAATGGTGGCGAAGATGGCAGTCGGAGTTGGAGGCGGCTTCAATTTGAAATTGTAGGCGGTTTGATCGAAAGAGTTTTTGCGTTTTACGTTTTCTAGCGGGTTGTAACAGGGTTGCATGTTGAACCCAGCTCAACTCGTTAATTTTAACAGGGTATTCGGGTAACCTATGTTAACCCGTTATATTAATTGGATTGGGTTGGGTAATTCGTTAAGAGAGAGTGGGTGTAGTGGGATAATTTAAACTGTAGGGGTGATTATTGCAATTTTAAAAGAAGCTTGTTACGTTTTTCATTCATTTTCGTTACTTTTTATAACAAGTCATCCAAAATTACACCCGATTGCAACAAAAAGACACATTTAGTAACTAAATTGTAACGAACACACACTGTACACAATGTAGTGAGTTCGAACCCCACTATCTCTTCTTCTCTTCCATGTATAAATGATTTTTTCCTTCTCTCTTCCATATTTAAACGGTTTTTTCCTTCTCTCTTCCATATTTAAATAGTACTAGTAGGTAACCCGTGCTCCGCACGGGAATCTATTCCGTTAATGTTTTTGTATTTTTATTTTTGATGTTTTTAATTGATAAATTAACATAATAATTTTATTTGAAAATATATGTATATTTTAAATTAATTATAACATTTTCATAGCTTTGGTTGTACATAGTTGTAATAAATATGTTTTTTAATTAATTTAGAAGTATATTTAAGTTTGTTGTATGAATATTTAAAAAACCTAATGGTATTAATAGTATTATTAACATATATATTAACTATTATGATTAAATAATATAATTAATAGTAATAGTTAATATATATATTATAACAATTATAATTAATTAATACTATTAATAATAATAATTAACTTATATAGTAACTATTATAGTTAACAATTATATTTAACTAGTATTAGTTAGTTATAATGGTTAAATATCACTATATCCGTCCCGGAGTAAGAGTCCTACCTCCTATTTGCACGGAGATTAAGAAATGATGGAAGTAAAGTAAGTGTTGTGAGTGTAAAAGTAAATTTGGAGAGAAAATGAATGGGAGGGAATGATAAGTTGATTGGTTTTGTGTTAATTTTTTAGTAATAATTAAAATAATTACTATAATTAACTAATATTATTAATTGTACTTATTAACATATATAATAACTATTATTATTCACTAATAATACTAATAGTTATAATTAACCTCTTTATTAACTATTATAATTAATTAATACTCCCTAAGCCCTAGAGTAAGAGTCCTACCTTGTTTGTGCACACTTATTAAATACACAATAGAAAATTGGTAAACATTGCAAATGTGTTGAGGGTGTAATTGTCTAAAACACTATTCATTCTTTCTCATCATTTATCCTTTTAGGAAATAAACTTTTAGTGGGATGTACAAAAATAGAAAGTAGGACTCTTACTCTCGAACGGAGTGAGTACTATTAATATTAAATATTAACATTTATTGTATAATGATTAACTAATGCTATTAATAATAATAGTTAACTTATATAGTAACTATTATGATTAACTAATAATACTATTAATAGTAATAATTAATATATATATATAGTAACTATTATGATTAACTAATACTATTAATAGTAATTTTTATTTTATTTAATAGTTAATTATAATAGTTAAATATAAATTGGGACGCACCAAAAAAGAAAGCAAGAACTTTAAACTTGGACGGAGGGAATAATAATAATTATAATAAACTAATATTATTAATAGTAATAGTTAATTGATATAATAACTATTATGATTAATTAATATTAAAAATTAATATTTAACTTATATAATAACTATTATAATTAACTAATACTCTTACTATTAATAGTTAGCTGTTATTTGCTTAATACCATTAGCTAATACTCCCTCCGTCTCATTATGTTTGTCCACTAGACAAATTTCGTAGTTTAAGAAGCTTCAATTAATACCTTATTCAAATTTTATATTTCTTATTATACCCTTCTTTAATATTAATTCGGATGTATGTGCATGAGAATATGTGTCTTGTTTTTATACCAACTAGTATTAATTATTAAACTTAAATAAGGGTATGATAGGAAAATAATGAATAAATTTACATTGGTTTTATAAGTGGCCAAACAAAATGAGACAAATAAAAATAGAAATATGGCCAAAAATATTGAGACGGAGGGAGTACTATTAGTTACTACATAAAGTAACTACTATAATAGCTATTACTAATAATAGTAATAGTTAACTAATATAGTTAACTATAATAGTAATTATTACTAGTAAGAGTAATAGTTAACTATAAAGGTTAACTGCTAATAATAGTAATAGTTACAATAATAGTTAACTATTATAGTTACCATTTATAGTAACTGTTATTATTAGCTAATAGTATTAGCTATGAAAAGAAAATGAAAAGTCACTTATTTATTAGTATATTGTTGATGTGACTTCTCCAAATACAAGCTTTCTCCATTGTTTGTCCACATGTCAATACCATAGCTCTTTTGGCAAACTTTAATATATATATATATATATATATATATATATATATATATATTTTCCTTCTCAATCCAATAAGGTTTAAAACTTAAGGTCATTTAGTTGATTGGTTTAATTAGAAAATAAACAACACATTAATCATATTTAGTTCCTATACACTTGTTGTGCCGGTTAATACAAAATTATACACAAAATTCTTATCATTTGATTTCTCTTTTTTTTTTCCTGTTTATAATTGATTATTTTTTTACTTTAATCGTTGAGAAATAAATTCAAAAAATTAGTGTAATTGTGCACCCGGTGAGTAAAAGTTCTAGGTCCGCCACTGTCTGACGTGGATTAAAGTTTTGCCCTCAGCAATCCTTCACGATCGCCCTCGAAATCGCCTTTTTCTTCTCTCAGTCAACAGTGTGGTGAGTTCATTACTTTAGCTATTTATCCCTCTTTATATAAAGACTAAGACCATCTCTAACGGTACTCTAAAACTCCAAATATAGAGTATTGTTTTACTCCAATGGCACTCTAAACATTGCTCTATTAATAGAGCAACTCTACCACTTGCTTCAAATTTGGTGCAAGGGATAGTGCTGCGCTATCCCATTTTTCTTCTTCTTTTTCTTTTTAAATATCCGTTTTTTGTTTTTCTTTTTGATACATATGAAAATATTTTACAATATAAAATTATATAACCTACTATTATTTATATATGTGAAACAATAATGAATATTGTTATTATATTCTTATTTAGTATAAGATTTGAAGCAAACTGTTTGAAATATTTGGTGTAAAAATTGCACTATTATAAAAAATAGTGCAATTTTTGCACTAAACTGTTGGAGATGGTCTAAGACTAAAGTAAATTAAGCGTTTGATATTTACCTCAATAGCTTTGTATATATGTTGAGCTCTAAGAGCATATTTCGATATTTTCAAAATGAGAACCATTAAATAAATCTTCTATCATAACACATGAAAATAACGGGCGACTCATTCATCGTATAGCACAGAAATGATATCAAAAGACAAAAGTCAAAATCTTATCATTTATCTACACCAATTCACAAAAGAAATATAGAGAGATTGAGAGTACCTCAGCTTGATTTGAGTAGTGAATTTGTAATCGGGTGATTCGCTCGACGAAGTTGGTCATTCGGATACATACTTTTGCAAGGTTGTTGTTTTAGTAAATGCTTGGGAAAAAAAAAGAATTAATTGAGAAAAATGCCAGTTTCGAATTGTAAAATAAAAAACAAGGATGTTTCAGATCTAGGAACTTACCCATTACAACAACAAAATACACCTCAAAAAATAACTCAGTCTATTCTTCTAAAAGAAGAAAAAAAAAAAAAAGAAAAAAAACTCAGTCTATTTGAAAATGACGTCACATTCCGGTGAACCAATTGGAAGTGCTACTTGCTTTCTTCACTCTCATCTATTCAGGACCTGTCTTCTCTACCAGTATTATAATTGTCTGGAGAACTTGGGAATGCTTTAGAAAATAACCCATGATTTCCAGTTCCTTTTCCGTTCCTTCGAAGGGACTGAACGCGAGGGTCTTCAGACAACTGGTCAAACAACTTGGGACATTAGGTCCGCGGTCGAGTCAAACACTGTTGTATGATCATATGACACTCCCTAGATACAGAGTAACCCAAACAAATCAGTAACCGAGTTTTCGGGAAAAAGAAGAAAAAAAACTTAGAAGAGAATTGCAATTTAAATCCCAACTAACCTCAATACGAAGATCCTCTAACATGGGAGACTTCTTGAGAACCCTGACCAACGATTCCCAGCTAGAACGATCATAATCAAGTTCTTGGATCTCGATACAGGTCAAATAGTCAAAGGTCGGAAGAGTGCAAGAATCGAGAGCCTACACATTACATTAAAAAAAAAAAAAAAAAAAAAGAAACACCAAACTTACATCAGCAAAAAATGATACTCCATCCTAATGAAAATCTAAAACTTGTTATTGGTAATATTATTGATGGTGTATCAATTACATGTTTTAGACTTTCATTAGTATAATTAAATTAACTCTTATAAGAAAAATATTACTTAAAGTTCATTCGTAGTAACATAAAAAAAAAGTGGGAAAATCATATTGGGACGGAGGCAGTACTATAAATTAAAGAAAGTCTAATATTAGTAGTAATCAGCGTAAAGTGACTCACCCTCAAGGTAGATTCTGACAATATCAGCTTCTTCACGTGGCGAATACTATTCATAAGCCAAAACAAACCAACGTCATCCCTAGAAGAAACATTCAACTCTGCTTCTTCTAAATCACCCCATATGCCACCGGATTGATTATCAGTAACGAGTACATTTCGAAGAAACAAGTACCGGAGAGCGGAAAAGTCAACCCTTGTCCCAGAAACTGTACTAGTAGTTAATATGCCATCCGTTACAAATTCAAGATAAAGCCGCCTCAAGCTTTTTGAAGTTATGGCTAAATGATTACATCATCCGTGTTGTCATAGCTGCCTACAAACAACTCCTCAAGAACAGGGCAACAAGAATTTATCAGGTTCGACACTGAATTATCACCCTTGATTAAGATACCCTCAACATGAAGGACCCTAAGATTTGGAAATATTGAACCCTCTGGAATGTTTAGAACCATGGACCCCAGGAGTCCAAGAAGCACCAAACTTTCGAACGTGGAGAAATTTGGGCGTTCGCGTACTAACAAGTGTGTATTACTGCAAATGAAAAGTTCGCGGGTTTTAAACCTTTCAGCAAGAAGGATCCATGATTCCAGATTAGACTGAGAGTGTCGAAACATTTCTCCAGGAAAAAGGGGGTAATTTTCATAACCGTGAGGATCAACCTTAGACCAAACAAGTCTGATAGTTGAAATATCAGAGGAGACTTGGCCATACAAACAGTTGAGAGTGAGTTCATCGATATTACATGGTCTATTTCGCATCAAGAATCTTTCCACAAAATCCAAGAAATTGGCTTTTTGTCTCGTTTGACTAGCCAAGTCAAACCCTCTAGGGAGGAAGTCTATGACATTCAAGTCTAGACTGGGCACAGTAGCCCAGAGAGGATTCCACCTTCTCGATAGAACACTAGTAGTTATTACTGTCTTCACGGGAAGAAGTGAAAGTATATGTGTCAGAAGGTCGTCAGGTAATCTGCTGATTAAATCTTCTGTACTGCTGACTATTCCATTTTCATCAGACATGATTGCTGATACAATCAAACAGAAAAGTTAAAGAGCTAGGTCTGTTTCGTTCTTTCTTCATATAAAAAGCCGAAGCAATACAAGATATTTCAAATAGCAGACAACATCAATGCAGGTCATAAGACATCAGTTCTATAAACATAACCCAGTAAGGATTTAATTGAAGCTCATAAAGTTTAGAGGATTGATCTTTTAAACACGACTATTCATTGGTACGAGATCTCACATTTGAAAGGAAGCCATGGTCAAATCAGGCTCTTCAATTCTACAAATGGAATTATATCGTTTCATGTATTTGAAAAAAAAAAATTGATTTGATTTGGCAGCTTGGCATTCACGGGGAAAACAATTTACCCCTTATTTCCTAGAATCACATGGGGCACAAGTCTTTCTAGATCAAGTGTATATCATTTCACATACATAGATTTCATCGAAAACAGCAGGAGAATAAAATTTAAGGCCATGTATCTATTCAGAGTCCTGATTTGAAATCCTCGATTCTACTTTAGACAAAAGATTAATGGCTAGGAAAACGTCTAAACCACATTCAAAATCAACACCAAGGGGTTTTATCCCCAAATGTAGGGCCAATGTGTCCCCTTCTATCGAAGGATTCGATTTGGTTATAAAACAAATCAAAAAAAAAAAAAAAGAGAACAAAAAAATTCAAGTCTGAAACACATTTCACTCTCACTAATCACACCCAGCAAGCCAAAAATTTGGAGAATTAGAATGGTAAAGAAAAACCTGATTTGTGATGCAGTGAGTATGATGATTCACGCCTTTAAGAACAATTGCACGTCCTGAAAATAGAGAAAGGAGAGGTAAAGGAACAAAAAGGGTAGGATTTGTTCCAGCAAAAAATTAACATTACCACTGTGCAACCCAAAGAAGGGAATAAATAGCACTTCAGACGACTAAAATCAAATTCACTAGATCCCAATTTTTCAACAGAAAAAACTATGAAAAAGGCATGTCAAAATTTGGTAAGCAAAATATTTATTATACAAAGTGACCGCTATAACAAATATTTATGGGCTGTAACAAACCTATTTATTACCTATGTCACTCTGTGATTCTCGGGCTCTTCAATTTTGCCAAAGTACCCTTGTCACACGCTCGTACCAGACATGGGTGTGGGTGGGTGTGGCTATTTAAAATTTAGGAAGATCCGACGCTCTGATCCATACTTGTGACACTCATAATTCGGGCATCATAAATATCACTTGCTTAATTTTCAAAAACAAAATCTAGCTCTTGAAGGAGAAAGGAAGGAATAGTATATACTCCCTTTGTCCCGAAAAGTTAGTCTCTCTTTTTTTATTGTTACTACTAATGAACTTTGAGCAATAATTTAGGCTACTTTTAATTATCTTAATGAGAATCTAAAAATTGATATTGATAGTATTTATAACAGTGTATCAATAACAAGTTGTAAATTCTCATTAAGATAATTAAAAGTAGTCAAAATTATTCCTCAAAGTTCACTCGTTATAACAATTTAAAAAAGAGGGACTAACTTTCAGGGACAGAGGGAGTATTGAGTTTTTCCTAATGTTTCTTAAATGCTACTCTCTCCTACTCTAAATAAATCTACATATCTATCTTTAAGGAACATTCAAGAAAGATAGTTCTTTAAGCACTTTTAAAGCTTAAGTACATTAACACCGTGAATGATTTCACCATATACCAGTAAGTGCGAACTGTGATTTAAAAAATGACACTCGAGAACGGAGGGTTTAGTAACATATACGGAAAAATGTGTATTCAATCAATTAGGAGGGGGGGGGGAATTCTCGACACGAAGAACATTCATATAGAGACACAAGTATTTTACTCGCATATTATAAACTATTTGAGAAATTACCATCTTTTATACGCCAAATAAGCCTCTCCACCAATCATGCAAATATGCATCTTTCATTCGATGAAATTCTAGCAACTCATTATTGTCTAGACATAGAAAATGTGAAACCAATATTTTCTTATTCTGAGTAACCCTTAGTCGATAAGATTGTCCAAGGTTCTGACTTTTTCTAATATTTTGGATCTAAATCCAAAAGGATAGAGAATTGGATGGAGACGTGGCTCATGGAATCAAAGCAGGTTGGTTGAAGAGTAAGAATGTCAGAGAGTTTCTATGTCATCCTGGCATGATCTATAGATTAAAGGGAAAATTTTACCACATGACAATTAGGTCTGCAATTTTATATTGTGCTGATTGATGAGACAAAAGAAGGTGTTGAAAGTAAATTGGAGTTGTGGAGACGCACTTTGGAATCTCGAGGTTTTAGGTTAAGCAGAAGCAAAACTGAATATATGGAGTGTGAATTTAGCAAAGTTGGAAGCAGAGAGGCATGAGTGATCACATTCGATGGAAAGATTGTCCAAGCTTCCGAGTTCTTTCGCTATCTTGGATCTATTATCCAAAAAGATGGAGAATTGGATGGAGATGTGGCTCATAGGATTAAAGCAGGTTGGTTGAAGTGGAAGAGTGCCACAGGGTTTCTTTGTGATCGTGGCATGCCAAATAGATTAAAGGGAAAATTCTATCGTATGGCAATTAGGCCTGCACTACTTTATGGCACTGAATGTTGGGGCCGTGAAACAGTGTCATATTCATAAGATGAATGTAGCGGAGATGCGTATGCTACGATGGATGTGTGGGCATACAAGAAAAGATCGATTGAGAAATGAGGTGATCAGGGGTAAAGTAGGAGTTGCGCCCATTGAGGATAAAACGTGGGAGCATCGTCTAAGGTGGTTTGGTCATGTGAGACGGAGACCGAGTGATGCACCGGTTAGGAGGCCTGAAGAGTGGAGAAGTGATAAAATGGCGAGGGGTAGGGGAAGACCCAAGCAAACTTGGATTAAGGTGATTGAAAATGATATGAGTTTACTCGGAGTGGATGAAGATGTGGCGTTGAAGAGGCCGGAGTGGAGGGCGAAAATTCATGTGAATGATGGGGGTTGATCGTACTTTTTTTATTTTTATTATTATTTATGTATTTATTTATTTTATTTTATTTTATTTTATTTTCTCCATCTTTTTCCTCTCTCTCTCTCTCTCTCTCTCTCTCTCTTTCTCTTTCTCTCTCTCTCTTCCTTTTATCACGATGACATATGAGGATTCATGTTAGCCGACCCCAAATTATTTTGGGACTAAGGCTTTGTTGTTGTTGTTGTTGTTGTATTGAGTGTCGGGCTGTGAAACAATGTCGCGTACATAAGAAGAATGTGCTAGAGATGTGTGAGCTACAACAGCAGATGTGTTGCCATACAAGGAGGAGTGGTTAAGAAATGAGGTAATTAGGGACACGGTAGGAGTAGCACCTAATGAAGATAAGATGAGAACGGAGTGGAGGGAAAGAAACATGTAGATGATAGGGTTGAAATTTTTCTTCTCCAAAAGTTTTGCACTCATGTTTCTTTTGTTTTGTCTTCGCACTTATTTCTCTCTCTTAATTTTTTTTTTTACCATCTATGCAATTTTCCATTGTTTCACACCTGTCTTTGACAATTCCCTACGTAATTTCATGTTAACGGACCCTAAATCATTTTGGGATTAAGGCTTTGTTCTTGTTGAAATCAGTAACCCCGTACACATTTACATATCTAAATTACATACAAAGTGATAAGTTTTAGTAAAATTTTTTACAAAGCTAGTCCGCATGTTTTTTTTTTTTTTTTTTTTGCCACAAAGCTTTCATGGTACAATGCAATCTCTAGTTGCGATTTTCACTGATCCTGTCTTGAGAAAGTTGATATGTAAATCCATCTTCTTTATGGATTTCTCATGAACAAACAGTTTTCTAGGGGGTATATATATAAAAAGAAAAAGATTGACAGTTGAAATCCACAACCAAAATCACAAAAAAAAAAAAAAAAAAAAACCTAACAAAGGTATTAACCAACAGACCTAAAAGTTTAGTAACCAAACAGATCAGTAACGGAGTTTCAGAGAGAAAAAAAAAAAGAGGTTAAAATTGCAATTTACTCCCTCTGTCCCAAAAAGAGTCTCATTTTTGACTTTTATGGTAAACAAAAATGAACTTTGACCAACCATTGGTGACAATCTAATCATTCTAGTGAAATTCTAAAATTTGTAATTAATAAATCATTAAGTGATTTATTAATAACAATTTTTATAATTTCATTGTGATCATCAAACTGACACCAATATTTGGTCAAAGTTTATTTTTTATTTTACTATAAAAGGTCAAAATGGGACTATCTTTCTGGGACATAGGTAGTATATTCTAACTCACCTCAAGACGAAGATCTTTTAACATGGGAGACTTCTTGCGAACCATGATCAGAGTATCCCAGCTAGCAAGTTCATTATCAAGTTCTTGGGTCTCGAGACAGGTCAGATAGTCAAAGGTTGGAAGTGTGCAAGAATCGAGAGACTACACATGACATGAAAACAAAAATTCAGACATACATCAGAGGAAAAAGAAAAAAAACGATACTGCAGATTAAAGAAACTTACTCACCCAAGTTTATCATGAACTTTTTTTGTTTGCTTTGAATCTCCTAAAAAGTTCATTTGACTTGTGCACATAAAAGATGAAAATTGTGAAAAGGTACAGTTTACACACGAACTCAAATCAAAGATTAACGCATTTTTGATAACCACTTGCAAAAAAAAAAAAAAAAAAGTAAACAGAGAAGCTAAACAAGGATGTTTCAGATCTAGGAACTTGGAACTTCCCCATAACAACAACAAAAGAGGGCTCCAAATAACTCAGTCTATTCTGCTCTATAAAAAAAACAAAAAACAAAATAAGTCTATTTGAAGATGATATCACATTGTGGTGAACCCTTCGGAAGTGCTAATATCTCTTTCTTCACTTCAATCTTTTCAAAACCTGTCTTCTCTACCATTACTATCATTGTCTGGAGAACTTGGGAGTGCTTCAGAAAATATGCCACGATTTCTATCTCCTTTTTCCTTCCGCAGACAGGACTGATCTCGACGGTTTTCAGACAACTGGTCAAACATCTTGGGATGTTATGGTCCACTGTCGAGTCAAACACTCTTGAAGAATCAAATGAAAGTCCCTAGGAACAGAGTAAACCCAACAGATCAGTAACAGAACTTCGGAGCTAAAAAAACTCCCTCTGTCCCAAAATGATAGTCCCATTTTCCCCTTCTTGTCTGTCCCAGAAAGTTAGTCCCATTTCAAAACATATAATGTAACCTTAAAATGTTAGAAAGTGATACGGGACTATCCATTTGGGATGGAGGGAGTAGCTGAAATTGCAATTTTAAACCTAACTCACCTCAAGACTAAAATCTTCTAACATGGGAGACTTCTTGAGAACCATGATCAGCGATTCCCAGATATCACGATCATTATCAAGTTCTTCGATCTTGAGACATGTCAAATAGTCAAAGGTTGGAAGTGTGCAAGATTTGAGAGACTACAAGAAACATTTAAAAAAAATCAGACATATATTAATAAAATGCTACAACAAATTAAAGAAAGTCCATTATCAGTAATGTTACTAACCCCCAAGGTACAATCAGACAATATTAGCTTCTTCACGTTGCGAATCATTGTCAGAAGCCAAAACAAACAATTGCCATCATCTGAAGAAATATCCAAGTCCGCTTCTTCTAAACCATCCAAGAGTTCACCGGATTGATTTAGCACATTTTGAAGAGACAAAGACCGGAGAGCGGAAAAGTCAATCCTTGTCGCAGAAACTGTACTACTAGTAGTCATGTCATCACCAAAAAATTCTAGATCAAGCCGCCTCAGACTTTTTGCAGTAACGACTAAAAGATCTAGATCTTTCTCATCGCCATAGCTGCTCACCCACAACTCCTCAAGAACAGGGCAGCAAGAATTTATCAGATTTGAGACTGAGTCATCACCCTTGACTATAATGTCCTCTAAAATAAGGGTCCTAAGATTTGGAAATGTAGAAGCTTCCGGAATGTTCAGAGCCATGGACCCCACGAGTGTCAGAGACCCCAAACTTTCAAAGGTAAATAAAATTGGGCGTACTAGCGTGTTTATCATACTGGAAATGTAAAGGGTGTGGGCTTTAAGCCTTTCGGCAAGAACAATCCATGATTCCAAATCAGAATGAGAGTGCCGAAACACTTCTAGAGGAAAAGGGGGATGATTTTGATAATCCCGAGGATCCGCCTTTGACCAAACAAGTTTGATACCCGAAATTTCGGGACGGACTTGGTCATCAAAAAAGTTGAGGTGGAGTATGTCGATATTACACGGCCAATTTAGCCCCAAATATCGTTCTACAAAAGCCAAGAAATTGGCTTTTCTTCTTGTTTGACTTGTCAAATCATTTCCTCTAGGGAGGAAGTCTGACACATTCAAGTCTAGACTGGGCACAGTAGCCCAGAGAGTATTCCACCTTCTCGATAGGACACTAGTACTTATTACTGTCTTCAGGGGAAGACGTGAAAGTATATTATTCAGAAGGTCGTCAGGTAATCTGCTGATTAAATCTTCAGTATCCCCGACTATTCTATTTCCATCAGACATGATTGCTGGCACAACATAAATGAAGTCATAAGACATCAGTTCTAAAAACATGATTCAGTAAGGATTTAATTGAAGCTCATAAAGTTTAGAGGATTGATTATTTAAACACGGCTATTCATTGAAGCATACCATATTTAGATAACAGAACTCTTTAGTTGAAATGGAAGAGCATATCTTTTGCACAAAAGCACATTCAGTGTGTATTTGAGGGAGGGAGGGAGGGAGAGGGAATCTTGGTACGTGATTTCACATTTGAAGGAAGATCATGGTCAAATCAGGTTCTTAAATTCTACAAAT
Organism: Campanula takesimana; assembly: GCA_026119855.1. NCBI lineage: Eukaryota > Viridiplantae > Streptophyta > Magnoliopsida > Asterales > Campanulaceae > Campanula > Campanula takesimana. The sequence goes on from JAOWBW010000002.1 coordinate 966,201, forward strand.
GGAACTATACCGTTTCATGTAAAAAACACACTTAGATTTGACTTGGCAGCTTGGCATTCATAGAAAAAACAATTTACCACTTATTTCCACATGGGGCACAACAAAAGTCTATCTTGATCAAGGGTACATCATTTCACTTCCATAGATTTCATCGAAAACAGCAGGAGAATAAAATTTAAGGCCATGTATCACAAGTCTATCTAGATCAAGTGTATATCATTTCTCTTGCATAGATTTCATCGAAAACAGCAGGAGAATAAAATTTAAGGCCATGTATCACAATTCTATCTAGATCAAGTGTATATCATTTCACTTGCATAGATTTCATCGAAAACAGCAGGAGAATAAAATTTAAGGCCATGTATCTATTCAGAGTCCCGTCTTGAAATCCTAGATTCTACTTTAGACAAAGATTAATGGCTACTAAAACGTCTAAACCACATTCAAAATCAACACCAAGGGGTTTAGATCCCCATAGGTGAGGCCAATGTGGCCGCTCACAAGGAAGGATTCATTTTGGTTATTTAGCAAATCTAAAAAAAAAAAAAAAAACAAATCAAGTCTAAAACACATTTTATGTCACTAATCACACCCAATTAACCAAAATTTGGAGAATTATAATGGTGTAGAAGAAAAACCTGATTTGTGATGCAGTGAGTATGATGGTTCACGCCCTTAAGGACAATCGTACGTCCTGAAAATGGAGAATGAGAGGTAAAGGAACAAAAAGGGTAGGATTTATTCTAGGAAAAAAATTTAGCAATATTACCACTGTGCAACTCAAAGAAGGGATTATATAGCACTTCAGATGACTGAAAATCAAATTCACTAGATACCAGTGGCGAGGCTAGGGCAAAGGGGTCATTCAACCCCCTTGAATTTTGAAATGTGTCAATTTTAGTACCTTCAAAATTTTAGAAAATGACATTTACTAAAAAATATGATGAATTTATTCATTTTGACCCCCTTAAATTTGAGAAAAAATTGCACTATTCGACCCCCTTGTATACTAAATTTGTAAACCTCAACAGTAATACTTATCCCCAAGCAACCTTGACCCCCTTTTCGGAAAATCCTGGCTTCGCCACTGCTAGATACCCTTGTTTTCACCAAACAATTATGAAAAAGGCATGTCATTATTTGGTAAGCAAAATGTTTATTATCCAAGAAAGTGACCGGTATAACAACTTTTTTGGGCTGTAGCAAACCTATTTATTACCTATGTAACTTGCTTAATTTCAAAAGCAAAATCAATCTATTGAAGGAAACCGGAAGGAGTAGTATATATTAATTTTTTCTTGATGTTTTATAAATGCTACTACCTATTTCCCTAAATAAATGTCCATTTCTAGTTTTAAGGAACACTCGAGAAAGATAGTCTTTAAGCACTTTTAATAGCATAAGTACATAAACACCCTACATGATCTCACCATGTACCAAGATAAGAGTAAGTGTGAATTGTAATTTATTATTTAACTTCTTTTTTTTTTTTTTTGAAAAATGAACATTTAAATAGATAATAAGGTCTATTTTACTCGCATATTAAAAATCATTTGAGAAATTATTACTCCCTCCGTCCCAGTTTAAGTTTCTTATTTTCCTTTTTGGTTTGTCCTAGTTTAAGGTTCATATAAATGAAAAAGTATGAACATTGTTTTGGACAATCTCGTCCTCAGGAAGTCCATAGTGTTATTAAAAAAAAAGACTTAGCTAACCTACTTTTCACCCACTTGCATTATGAATAGTGTTTTGGAACCTTAAACTGACACGGCGGAAGTATATTTTATGTCTCAAATAAGCCTCTCCACCAATCATGCTAATTTGGATCCTTCGCTCGATGAAATCCAATCACAATCATTATTATCTATTTATAGAAAATGTGGTCAATATTTTCTTGTACTTAGTAACCCTTACATGAGAAGTTGGTCCAAGGTTATGATATTTTTTTTTTTGCTATTGGATCTATTTTACCATTAGGATAGAGAACTGGATGGAAATGTGGCTCATAGAATGAAAGCACATTGGTTGCAGTGAAAGAGTACCACACAATTTCAATGTCATCCAGAATGGGAAAATTCTACCACACGACAATTAGGTCTGCATTGTTATATAGAATTAAGTGGTTGGCCGTGAAATAATGTCAAGTTCGTAAGATGAATATGACGGAGATGCGAATACTACGGTGGATGTGTGCACCCTTGTAAATGAGAGAAGGAAGAATCCCCTAAGGGGTTACGCCATGTCTGTCTGAGACAGAGACTAAGAGATGCACAAGTTAAAAAGACTCCAGAGTGTGAAGAAGTGCTAAGAAATTGACGGTAGGTGAAGGCCTAATCAAACGTGTATAGGGTGATTGATTGAAAGTGATAGGGGTCTAATTAGGGTTGAAAAAATATGGTGATAGAGATGGCGGAGTGGAGGAAAACAAACATGTAGATGATAGGGTTTTAATATTTTTCTCCAAAAATTTAGTATTCTTGTTTCTCTTTTACTTTCTTCACACTTATTTATATATTTTAAATATAATACTCCCCCCGTCCCAATATGATCTTCACACTTTTTTCGTCGTTACTGCAAAGGAACTTTGAGCAAGGATTTTAGGTTGATTTAATTATCCTAATGAAAATATCAAACTTGTTATTGATAGTATTGTTGATGGTGTGTCAATAACTAGATTTAGATTTTGATTAGGATAATTAGATCAACCTAAAATCCTTGCTCAAAGTTCCTTCGTAATAACGGCGAAAAAACCGTGAAGATCATTTTGGGACGGAAGGAGTATAATGTTTCACTACCTCTCAAATTTTCCATCAATTTCGTACATCTCTTTGACAATTCCATCGTCGTTTTATGTTAGCCGACCCCAAAAAAAAATTGGGATATAATTCTCAAAAACTGTTTTTTAAAAAATTATTTACCTAAACAACCCACTTGAAAAACTATTGCCTAAACTGACCAAGTTCTCTAAATTCGTTACTACAAATAGCAAATTCATGCTAGTAGCGAATTATAATTTCTTAAGTTTTATTGCGTATTTCTGAAAATATTTTTTTCATTTTGGAGCAAACGATAATTTGCGGAGAAATATATACTCCCTCTTTCCCATTTTAAACTTCAAAAATTTCCATTTTGGTTGTCCCATTTTAAACTTCAAAATCTAGAAAGGAAAGTCTTTTATACTTCTTTATTTGTGGACCCCACATGTCATACTCACAACAATTATCCACTAACTATTCCCTACCCCACTTACTCTCTCCTATCAAACCATCTACACTCACAACACATCAGCCTTTTCACCATTTGCCTTAATTTTTGCACCCAACCATTTTTTTAAAGTTTAAAATGGGACGGAGGGATTGATATTAGTGTTGTGAGTATGGATGGTTAAGTAGAGATTATAAGTAAGGTAGGAATAGTATGTGTAGTAGTTGTGAGTATGACATATGGGTCCCATTGATTAAAAGATATTATAAAATTTCCATTTTGGGCTTATACAATTTTGTCCTGGGACACTTAAAGTGGTAAATTTTGCAATTTGACAAGGAACTGAGACAGAGTACATATTTTCAATATAGTTAGGCTTAGTGTTAATTAGTTACTTGCTATATTTATATTTTGAAAAGCCAAAATGTACCAGAACTTTCACCACAATCCCACTTAATGTTTCCCACATAAAGTCCTCAACTAACATGTTGTCCCAAACCAAGTTAGTTGGGAACTTTATGTGAGACACATTGAAGTTTAGGACTCTAAGTGGGATTGTGGGAACCAAAATGCATTTTGCCTTTTTAAAGATAGTTCTTCACTTACGAAAACATCTTCCTTCCATATAGATAAGCCTTAGAATATTTATAGCGATCTTTAATTATCTTCTCCTTTTAAAACTCAAAAGTGTATACACCATCCGTCCCATAACAACTTGCCCCAATTTCTTTCTTAGGTGTCTCATTGGTAAGTCCACACTTGTTATACTCACACACTTCATACTCACAACTCATTTCCACTCACAATACTTTTGAATATATATACACACACACACACACACACACACACACACACACACACATATATACATAGATATATACATAGATACTCTCTTCTTAATTACCGCGTCAGAGAAAAATGGTGCAAGTTGTTTCGGTGCGGAGGGAGTATATAACAAACGGATGAACCAATAGTTAGGCTGAATTCTCCCAAAAATTATAGTGTCTCATTCTTTTCGCATACCTTTGTTATGTTTCTTTACGTATTTTTTTTGTTCTTAATATATTCATTATTGGATCGCTATTGGCAATAGCGAATTTACCCTCTATTTAATTGATTAACCAATCTAATTAAAGTAACTACGAATTTAAATTAATTTATTTTCCTCCAAATTGCAAAAAATTAATTTTGGAAAAATAGAATTCGCTAGTGACAGTAGCGAATTGAAGTTGGGCGAACCTTGCGAGTATCGATTTTATAGAAGTTGATTACTTTGGGCAATACTCTTTCAAGTGTGTTTGTTGTATAGGGAAATATTTTTTTCAATGAATCTTTTGAGAGAAAATAAACATTTTGGGACGAGTAAACCACATTTCTAACATCCGTACTATGTCAAGAATATCACTTTAACCTCCGTACTATCTAAACAACAAAAGAAACCTACGTACTATTGATTAATTGGCAAAACTAACCAAAATCGTTAAAAAATTTAATGGACGTTAAAAGGCATTAGAAACTTAACAAGCTAAATAACCCTTAACAACAAACGGGTCATCTAATCGTTTAAGATTTTTCTGAAATGCCGAAACTACCCCTATAACCCTTAACAAAACCCCCATTTTGGGTTTGCACCCAATGTGGCCACAAAGGGGCTAATTCGAACCTTAGCTGTAGTAGTGACGTTCAAAAGCGCCATTCCAAAAGTGAGATTAAAAAGATTTTGGGTTTATTGAAAGTTGGAAGCTTGAAGGAGGGGATTGAAGGGTTAGAGAGATTGAGGGAAGAAGAAGTAATTATAGGATTTTGTTTGGTTATGGACCAATTTGAAAATTTCAAAGGAACATCTGTTAAAAAACTAACACTCGTTAATTTTCAATAACATTGATAACGATTTTGGTTACTTTTGCTAATTTATCAATAGTACGCATGTTACTTTTGTTGTTTCGGTAGTACAGATGTAAAAGTGAAAAAACTGAATAGTATGGATGTCAGAAATGTCGTTTACTCATTTGGGACAGACCTCATTGTTGTCGTACTTAGTAACCTTATACATTTACATTTAGATATCTCAACTCCACACAAAATGACAAGTTTAAGTAACATGTTACAAAACGTGTTTTTGGCCACAATGCTTTAAAGGTTATAATATAGTCTCTAGGTGTGATTTAGACTGATCCTATTATGGTCCTTTTTAACTTTTTCTGAAGAAAGAACACCAGTTTGATATTGGTTTTAAGAACTCAACCCACATGCTCAATTGGTAGAGAATTAGAGATAAAGAATTTTAAAGGTTTGTCACTCGAGTCATTAAGCGATAATCCTCAAAGGCCCCCATTAGCATATGCCTAAAGTGACTAAAGAAACCACTTTATCACACAAAATGATAAGTTTTAAGTAACGTGTTTTACAAACCCTCTAAACTCAATTTGAAGAAATGAATAAATGGATTAAGAGCTAACCCCAATTTTCTCAGCCACCTCAAACAAAGGATTCCAAGGATATTGAGCTACGCGACAATGGAGAAGGGAAGATCGTGTCTCTTATCAAATTCCTTCCAATTTACACACCAGTTTGGCGATAAAAATAGTAGGCATGTGGAGCTAAACTTGTCGTTCGTATTAAGTTTATTAAGCACTAAAAGTCACACAAATGCTCGAATTTTGAAGGGAGTATTGGAGTTCAACACACGACGACAAAGAAAACAGAGATAGAATGGGACTCCGAATCGAGAAATTAATTAAAGATTAACACAAATAATTCTCAAATTCCTCTAAATTCCATACGCTATAATACTCTAGAATCTTTTCTATGAAAATTCCATGATATAGAATCCCCCCTTCCCAATCACATGAAATTCGGCTATAAGGGATCAATGAACTAAAGAATGATGATTCAACCGATGAAAAAGATCCTTATGTAAGAATTTCATGACAAAACATCTCCCAAAAATGAATTTGAGATCAATTACCTACTTCAACCAAATGAAAAATTAAATAGACGATTACACTGATGTATAAACTTCCATTGGCTTCTGCGCGAACCTGAACCACTGAAAACAATATCCCAACCATTAATTACTATTCATCCCATATTTACTCTTGATCGCTTTATGCATAATAGATTGCGATTCACGAGGGAAGAGCTATAGCCATTTACTAACTAAAAAGATGTTCCGATTGATTAGGTTACCCAAAATTAGGCCACCCTCCTCTTTTGCCGACAACTTTATGTTAGGTGTCCGCTAGATGATTCCTTTTTATCCACTCCAAATCCTTTCCACAAAAATTTCCTTATCACCCCAGTAGTCGGAATTTTAAATAGAGGAAGGTAATAAAGCGAGATATATGCAAGGGATGTATGAATCTAGGTAATGTGCCCACCGTAAGAAAAATAAGCTCGCTTCCGGCTTGCTGGGATGGTCCTCGGATCACCACCCAAAGGAGCCCTAAAATAAGATAACGGCCAAGGAAGGACTTGACAACTGACTAATGGAGCATATCTCATTTCCATTTCCTCTCCCATATTGATTCCAGCAATCCCAAATTTTGCCATGTTAATCTTCAGCACACACTCTCAAAAAGCTGAAAATTGAAAGATAGTTAGCGTATTCTTCAAATGTCGAAACGTCCTCATAAAAAAACCATGTCATCAGCAAACTACTCGAGATGAGAAATTGTGACATTATCCCTTCCCACCTTATACCCTTCCACAATTCCGACCTCCTCTCCTCTAACTAGAAGTCTACTCAAATATCCGCTATCAAGGTAAAAAGAAAGGGAGGGTCTCCCTGTCATAGGCCTCTAGAACTTCAAACCACCCATGAGCTTTGCCATTAACAAGGACATGAAAATTTGGATCCCTAAAGCACCCATAGTCCACCTGACCCACCTAACTCCAAACCGTTTTCGCTCAAGGACATGATCTTAGAAACGCCAACTCACTCTATTATAAGCATTTTCAAAATCGAGCTTCACCATAACCTCCTCCTTTACTCTCCTAATTAAGTCCTCAACCAACTCATTCGCAATCAATGTCGCATCAATCCCATGTCTACCCTCAATAAAAACACTGTGAGCTTCAGAAACAATATCTCCCAACACAACCCTTAGTCTAAGCGACAAAATTTTCGTGGTAATCTTAGTCACCAAACTGATATGTCTAAAATCATTAATCTCGAGTTAACGGAACGATCCTTTTTAGGCACCAAAGTAATAAGAGTACAATTAATGCTCGTGCCTATACCTATGCTATCATTCCCAGAGAACTCATCTATAACCCTCATGAGATCGTTTTTCACAATATCCCAACGTGATTAAAAAACATTGAGACACCATCTGTCCCAGGGCCTTATCTCTTGCATATTAACCTTTGAAAATTTGAAGGTTCTCACTTCTCGTAGTCAACAGATGAACATTTTCCACTATAAGATTTAGAATTCAATGTATCAATGACAAGAAGATACTGCAGAATTCGGAAAAACAATCAAAACGCCAATTCATCTTAATCTGAAACAAACAAAGCATTCAAAACAATGAAGAATATAAATCTTTAAGCAATAAATTCAAGTCCTGATGGCTACATTTGAACCTGATAGTTGGCTGCTCAATTACGAGTTCAAGCAACAATCTGACTGTCCACTTAAGGGCTGATCTGGACATTCTCCTCTAAATGTTTGTAGTCCATTGATGAAATTTGGTCGTCGATCTGAGTCACAATATGAATTTCTGCACACTGAATTGAGCACACCTATATAAGTCATAAAATATGCATTTGTGAGATAGCTTATAGAATCGCATAAGGAAAATATACTCGTCTTAAAATAAGATATTGGTATAAGATCAAATGCAAAGTTATGAAATCAGTTACATCGACCCCCCCCCCCCCAGAATAATAGTTGACATAAGTCCAAAACCTGATACCAGTACAACAACAACAACAAAGCCTTAGTCCCAAAATAATTTGGGGTCGGCTAACATGAATCCTCATATGTCATCGTGATAAAAGGAAGAGAGAGAGAGAAAGAAAAAGAGAAGAGAGAGAGAGAGAGAGAGAGAGAGAGAGAGAGAGAGAGAAAGAGAGGAAAAAGATGGAGAAAATAAAATAAAATAAATAAATAAATAAATAATAATAATAATAAAAAGTACGATCAACCCCCATCATGTTGAGCCCAATCTTATGGTAACATCAGATACATTAATATATTGCATGGACAAAGACCTTTGAATAAATTAAAGATCAAAATATAATGAATCGCATAAAAAAGTATGTACTGAAACTATTTTTGGGTGGACAGGGGGCTGTACTTACTTTTTACTCAATTTTACGTGGCATTAATTATTCCTATTTAAATAATATTATTTAATTTTGGTTTGCTCATTTTTGCTCATTTAGGAACCTCTTTTCTTTATACACTAGATAATGAACAGATATGATCTGTTGATAACCATTAAAAGGAAGAGGCTGGGGAAAACGACGTAGGCTGCTGAAGGTAAGTTGGAATTTGTTTTGTTGATGTAATCTTCAAATCTTCTTTTTGTTCTTTGTTTCTGGTTAAGACTTTGGCTGGCTGCAGAGCTATTATTACTTGTATCATGAGTATGCAAGGTTTAGACAAGTTCATTTGTGCAAATGATTTGTGGGAAATTGAGCTCTCAAATGGCCAATTTACCTGGTCTGCGTCATGTTGCCTCTAGGATTGATCGGTTTCTTTTTTCTGCAGAGTGGGAGGAGCAGTTTCCCTCTTTAGTTCAGAAGTTGCATTTGACCACTGAAGTACTAATTCCAATTTCAAACTAATCCAATCTGTCAATCATGTGCAAGTCACATGTGCTTTAACTGATTTTTCTAACAAAATCCGCCAAAAAGACCTATTTTGATCAACTTTTGTCACTTTAAGCCCTATTTCGTTAAATTCCGAAGCATCTCGTGTCGGATAAAGTTGTTGCTTTAGCTTCTCTTTGGGCTTATGCTAATGGTGCCTTCCGGGGTCTATCGCTTAATATCTTGAAGAGTGATTGGGTCGCTCCTATAGTTTAATGTAGTTGAGTGATTTTTCTTTAATCTTAGTATCATGAAAATAAACAATAGCAATAGTTTATGCAACCTATTCAGCTGCTGTTTGGATCTTGGGAAGTGCCAAGTCAAGTAAATGTTGAACATCTGAAATGGTAGCTCACAAGCAGGATACATCCGGTAATTGAGATGTTCTGCCCACATCAGGTAAAATCTATTCTTGCAAACAGTTACTTAAAGATCCAGGGGTCACCTCTTACAAGCCAAATGGTTATTTGCTGGATCCCCAGTTATTAATACTCCCTCTGTCCTGGAATGATGTTCCCTCTTTTTTTTATTTTTTATTTTTGGTTTCTATGAATGAACTTGAGCAATAATTTTAGGTTAATTTAATAATCATAATGAAAATCTAAAACTTGTTACTGATACATCATCATAAATACTACTCCCTCCGTCCCAGAGTAAGAGTCCTACTTTCTATTTTGGTACTATTCCCTCCCACTCATTCTCTCTCCTACTTTACTTTTACACTCACAAGACTTACTTTACTTCCACCATTTCTTAATCTCCGTGCAAATGAGAGGTAGGACTCTTACTCCGGGACGGAGGGAGTATCAATTTTAGAGTTTCAATAGGATAATTCAATTAACCTAAAATTATTGCTCAAAGTAAGTTCGTAGTAACAACAAAAAAGGGAACATCATTACACGACCTCCGTCCCAAAATGATAGTCCTATTTTCCTACTTGTTTGTACCAGAAAGTAGGTCCCATTCCTAAAATGAAGGCTTCAAAATCACTCAATTTCCAAAACATATAATTTAACCTCAAAATCTTTGAAAAGTCAAACGGGACTATCATTTTGGGACGAAGGGATTATTAGAGAAGACTATGTGCAGGCCACAGGAGCCAAGTTCTTGCTCCAGACCACCTAACCAACTGAACCAAACAGGCCACGTTGTAAGCCTCGACCCACCTACATGGGAAGGGATGTTCGAGACGTCAAACCTATTTTTAAATATATGTTTCTCAAAGTAACACTCCAACAGATGGACCCCTAGACTCTACATTTCCACATAAAAAGAGAACTTTTTTAGATATGTTGGATAAATACTACCCCCAAGGATTTTGCTTGGTAGCAATACATTGTGTTAAGGAACCCAAACAATTTTTTGTATAACCAACTTCCCAAGCAAACCAATGTGATGATGAAAATACGAAGCTAAGGAGTTATATGTCATGATCATTGATCTCTAACAGAAGTCATTAATATTCAGGAAATAAACTGGAATGGTGGAAAAGGACAGAATCATAGACCCTCTAGTTTCAGAAGCAATTAACATTTCACGAGTAAACAAACGTGCGACAGAAAAACAACAAAACTGATTCTTCCTAAAGTTCTGTAAATCTACAAACAATAGATTATGTCAAAATCAAAGATAAACCTTTTAGAAATAAAAAGAGTTATTTTGCATTTCCATATACAGAAGTCAAGAAAATACCTTTTTTATTCTCTGAATCAACTAACTCATCTGCTTCAGGAAGGACGTTTGCATCTCTTGATTCTAGAGAAGAAACAGAAGCCCAAAGGGTCGTCCACCTTCTTGACTGACTGCTCATTCTCAAAGAAGCCTTGGTAAATGATGTGTAATTGAAAACCACAATAGGCAAGTTGCTGATTCTGATGACACGTTCAGAATCCTCGATATTTGCTACACCAAAATTTATCAGCGCCTTAGGCATGACTTTCTGTAGCAATCACATGGGTAGATGAATTTGTTATTGTGTCTTCAAGTGAAATATATACGAGAGGAAGCTGATATCCGACAGAATCTCATACACGAAGGTAATCTCCTTCTAAGTAAATTACAATACGTATACATAAGCACAATCTGCAGACCGTTCTTTATTTTTATTTAGTTTTTATTTTTTTGATAAGCACAATACGCTAGACCAACTTCAGAAAGAAAAATGTGACAGGTGAAAGTAGAGTACGATTATTAGCATTAAATAATGCTCTCCCAGTTTCCAAAAGACAATCACACTTTCCAGTGTAATATGTCCTAAACAGAGAGGTATGTCTCCTTGGGGGAGAAAGGACCCGTCACAAAAAGAACTGAAATTTGTCCTTATCGATTAAATGACACTTGTCTAACATAAAATATTTTACCTAAAAACTACAAAATTACCACTGATCAATGTAAGTATATCAACCTTAATCTTCCCCATTTAAAATTTACAATTTCTTCTCTTCAGTCCGTTTCGGCTCTGATCTTCCGACTCCGGCAGTGGCGCAGTGCAAGGAGTTTTCTTCTCTGGCTTTCCCTTTACTTCCCTTGTTGAATAATGAATTGAAAAGCTCTAACTAATATGATATAACAAGAATGGGATATGGGATATCACTGTCATCACACTTACCAATTGTTCTACTGTTCAAATGCACATGTCGGCCACGTAAAGAAAGATTGAAAAAAAATGAAAAAGTTTGCTTTTCTTTTTTCTCATTTACTTTGTAGTATCTCTATTCTCTTGAATGCTTTCTTTTGACTACTTTGTATATTCTCCGTCCTAAAGGATTGTTCAAATTTGTTCAAGAGCAAATTTAACATTTATATTTTAGGAGCCTTGTTCTTATAATTACTTTTTACATTAAATTATTATTGAAAAAAATTGTTTAATTGTCTTTGTTTATCTAGTTCCATCATGAAAAGGTATTTCTCAACAGTATCAAAGTTTTCACCGACTCCAAGTATGACAAATGTGTCGTTGCCAACAATTGAGAACATTGTTCCCAATTCCAAAGAGTCATTGCCCAATCCGGATGACGCTCGTCATCAACAATGTTGTGCCTAAAAAAAATTGCATAGAGTTTGACTCTGTGGGTCATCCTACGATTACCTTTTGCATAGAGTTTGAAAAGCGTCACATTGAGCCTAGGTGGAATAAGTTTGGAGGGTAAATTTTTGTGGATGCTTTTCTTTTGTAAAAAGATATACTCCCACTAACTCAAAATGAATGTTCTTTTTTTTTCATTTTGAATATTTTTTAGAAATTCAACTTTTTGTAAATTTTAGTAACAAAGGTGTATGAAAATCTTTGCTATCTACTTTTTATACTTCTAATTTTGTATATATACAATGAATAGACAAAAAAATTGACAAAAAAAAAAAAAAAAAAACATTTAGGGACAAAAAATTTTGCAAAGCGGTCACTCATTTTAGGACAAAATTTTCTTTAAATAGTCATTCATTTGGGGACAGCGGAGTAACATTTTGTATGTCTCTAGCTATGAGATTTTGCAAAGCGGTCACTCATTTTAGGACAAAATTTTCTTTAAATGATCATTCATTTGGGGACAGCGGAGTAACATTTTGTATGTCTCTAGCTAGAGATTTTGCAAGCAAATGGGGTTAATTCCATGGACCACGGGTCACTAAATTGTGAATATTTGCAAGCAAATGGGGTTAATTCCATGGACCACTGATCACTAAATTGTGAATATTTGCAAGCAAATGGGGTTAATTCCATAGATAAAAACGAGATAATAAGATCTGTAAATTGTAATCGAATCTCTAACTAACAATCCATGGTTTTCTTCAAGACATGAAAACAATGAATCGAAAGATTGAATCGCTATCATGATGAAAATAAAGAGAAACACAAAGAAAATTAGGGTAAGAAGAAGAGGACGTTAATCGTACCAAGTTCCGGCGAGTCCCCGGGCATCGTCTGGCTGCAAAATTTTGAGAGTTCAGAGCCAATCACCCACCAGCATGCCGCATTAATCTGATCGATCGCTCTCGATATTTATTGAAACATTTACTTTTTTTTTTTTCAAATTGCAATTTAGTTAACCGAGAGCTTGTCACGATGGGTTATTCAATTTGTGTTAGTTACAATTCGGTTATTGAAAGTCTTTTTGTTGCAATCGCATACGTATACTTTTGGAAAGCTTGTTAAAAAACTAACGAAAATAAATAAAAAACATAACAAGCTTTTTTTCAAATTGCAATAATCACCTCTATAGTTTAAATTATTCCACTACGGGCACTAGCTCTTAACAAATATTAAAAAACTAACATTAAAAAATCCTAAAATTAAAATCTTAAGGGGCTTATTTTGAGTGCGGGGGGAGTATATTATATCATTTAATAAATAACATGATAATTATTTTTGTTCAATAATTTATTTTTCAATTGTAATATTTATGAAAATAATTGATATGGTTTTTAAATTATTTTCATAAAGAAAAATCTAATACTTATGTACCAAAATGCCCTTATATACATCTTCTACAACCTTCTTCATCCTTCATAGCCCAATCCAATCAAAACTAATCTAAACATTGATTTTATTGATATATATATATATATATATATATATATATATATATATATATATATAAATTATTGGAGTCCTTTTTTTTAGAATCAAAACCACAAAGATGAAGTATATATAAAATTAAACCCACAATAATTAACAACAGGTGAAAAAATCAATTTAGAACAAAGTGCAGTTGATTCTCCCAAATCAAAATCAAAATCATAAATGTCAAAATATAGAAAAATTGTATTTGTTCCCAAATTCATTACCAGAGAAGACTCGTCAAATAGCGATTTGATTAAGTGGAGAAAATCGAAGAAGTCATTGATTGATGGAGATTAGAAAGGCGTGGGGTTGGAGATTTGTTCAGTCAGCAAAATGGCGAAGAATAAGTAAAATTTGATGGAGATGAGGAAGACGTGAATGGTGGCGAAGATGGCGGCCGGAGTTGGAGACGACTTCAATTTGAAATTGGGTCAGATGCTTACAATTGACGAACATAGTTAGCTGGAGTGGAGCAGCCTTACAATGGCGAAGGTCTTACAATATTGCCTCGCACCGATGGAGAAACTTCATCTACGGCGAGACGAAAGTGAGCTTATGATCACATTTATTGCATCGCTGGAGATGGGTGGGAGAGACAAGGGAGGCGGAGAAATAAATAGGTTTAATCGAAAGAGTTTTTGCGTTTTACGTTTTCTAGCGGGATATAATAGGGTTGGAGGTTGAAACCAGCTCAACTCGTTAATTTTAACAGGGTATTCGGGTAACCTATGTTAACCCGTTATGTTAATTGGATTGGGTTGGGTAATTCGTTAAGAGAGAGTGGGCGTAGTAGGATAATTTAAACTGTAAGGGTGATTATTGCAATTTTAAAAGAAGCTTGTTACGTTTTTAATTCATTTTCGTTAATTTTTTAACGAGTCATCCAAAATTACACCTGATTGCAACAAAAAGACACATTTAGTAACTAAATTGTAACGAACACACACAGGACAATCAATTGAAGCGTCGTGACAAACTTAGGTAACTAAATTACAATTTGCCGTAACGTTTATGTTGGGCTTATTAGAGTAAATATTGAAATGTAAAAGCGTCATCCAAGTGAATTAGACATTTACCAAACTAGTGTTACTCTCCTACGATGCACCGCTCGTCACTTCTACCCATTTGGAAAAAAATTAGATAAGTTGAAAAAACAAACATGATTGAGGAATACATCATAAAAGATAAATGTTTTCCCACATTAAAGAGAATGGTTTTTTACATTGTGGAAAGTTTATTTATAGACAATATTGTCAGTAATAACATCAGACTGACTACAATTTTTGTCGTGGCATATCAATATCTTAAAGTCAACTGGATCTCTAACGTGAGACTAATATAAGGATAAACGATCAACACCATAAAAAGACAAAAATTGCCTCCAAAAATATTAAAATAAAGTATTTATTTTGTTCTGCAACCCTAATGATTTAAACCGTAATCAAGCAAAAAAAAATATGAACAAATCCAAAAATTGACAAAAAATCTAGAAGCCCGTTAGAGACCTTAAATAACATTTTTTTTTAGGTACTTTTAAACTCTGCCTCAAAGGGCTATGCCCGATGACTTTTATTCGTCTAAGTCTGACGTTCGATTTGATATGCGGTGCGTTCCATAGTTCATCCGGAGTCAAAAGTTACGTATGTTTCCGCGCACGCGCTCAAATGTAATTTTTGGAAAGCAGCATTTAGTGGGTTTTCTTTCATAGTATACTTTCTTATTTTTATATTACAATAGATATAAATAAGGTCATGAACTATTTGTCTTATCCGCTACAATAGAAAATGACATTTCTACCCTTACTTGTGTAATAATTTATCACTTTCTTGTTATTATATTACTATACTAGTTCATTTTTTTTTTTTTTTTTTTTAGAAACCAGGGCGGCACCTGGGAAGATTTTATTAATTATAAAATATAAGTACAAGAGGGGGACAACCACCCGACTCATTGCCGGACCTCGAAATCCAAAAAATAAACCAACTCCTCAAAAGGTAAAACCATCTAAAAAATAAAAGCCTGAAAAAATTAAACCAAAGAACAATCCTAATAAATTCAAATGAGCCCAATGATCCATCAAAAGTCCAAGACACGGGCCCGTGTGCCTCTTTTACAACCGAAACGAGTCCTGTATGCCTTCCTTGCACTCAAGAAACTATTCCACAGAACCAAACACCATAACCAAGCCGCAGCAAACACCAACAACATCAAATAATTATCGACGCTCAACATAGTATCCACTTTCATCAAAACGTAACGCGTCCAAGACACTCCGTGGAAGCTCCCTTGACGATCCATATGTCCAAACCGTTTTATGAATATGAGCTTCAAAAGCCAATCTATCCGCAACCCCATTTGCTTGACGAAGAACATGACGTAACTCATACCCTCCAATCAAACTTTCACATTCCCGCAATTCATACGTGTATTGCCACGGACAATTATTTCGCCCTTTTAAAATATTCACAGCTACTAAGGAATCTGAGTTTACCTGAACAGAAAGTAAACCCCAAGAATGACATAAGCGCAGGCCATCACGTAAAGCAAAGATCTCCGCCTTCATGTTGGTTCCATCTCCGTAGTAGTGTGAAAAGGCACAAACAAAAGCCCCCATACCATCCCTTATAATACCACCACCCGTGCACTGGCCGTTTATCGCGGAACCATCCGTATTCAAAGTAAAAACATGAGAGCGCGAAGGCTCCCATCTCAACAGCCTCTGCCGCCTAAACTTATGCTCTGCCACTTTGAGGCCTAAGCTCTCCAACAAGTCACGGTCATTCCCACTAGGAGCCCCTTTCGGGACTAGGAATGAGCACATCTCAATAAGAGAATTTTTAACCACATCCACAATTTTGGCACTATTCATAACAGTTCCTTCGAAAATCGATTTACACCTTGCTTTCCAAATCTTCCAACAAGTAAAAAGCATAATACCCATACGAACTAAACCAACCTGTCGGCGCTTTGACTATCCACCACACCAAACAGTCCACAAATGATGTAAATCAATATAATTATGAGTCAAAGGGAAAAGACTAACCCAATGCCTCCAAACAGACTGCGCAATCGCCGACTGTAGAAGTAAATGATTAAGAGTCTCCCTATGACCACCTCCAGGACAGCACACACATCGAGATGGGATATTGAAGCCCCGAGACTCCAATTTTGCATCCACCGGAAGACCATTGTGCATAGCCCTCCACCAGAAACCACTGACCTTTGTAGGGATGTTGGGATGCCAAACCTTAGCACCCCATTCCACCAAAGGGCTGCGGACCCGAATATAATCCCACCATGCAGCTGTCTCAAAAGTTCCCATTTTTGTAAGAGTGAAGACCGGACGATCCTCACTATGCTCATCAATATGCACCCTACGAACATTGGCATGTAGATCCTGCGGGATAAACTGAAGCATGTCCTCCAAAACCTGAATACCATCTCTCACTGTCAAAAGTTGATCTTCAGGAAGCGGGCCCCCAAGTCGAACCCCACACCAATTATCAGTCCAAAATTTGATATCTCCTCTGCCAACAACCCAACGACTGCAATCATCCAACTGATGTAAATATGACGATGCAGCTTGCCACACATGCGAACTAGAGGCTGCAGGTTGACATTTATACTTGACACGGACCCATTGTGACCATAGGGAATTGCCTCTGGTGGCCACCCACGCCAACTTGGCTAACATAGCCTGATTCATATCCCCCACCCTCCGAATTCCCAAACCACCTTCCTGGATAGGTCTACAAACCACATCCCAAGAAACCCAATGAGCCTTTTTTTCACCTCCACTGCTCCATAAGAAGTTGGACATAATGCTTTCCAACTTACGAGTTACAACCTTAGGAACCTTGAGCACACCCAAAGAATAAATAGGAATGCTAGAAAGCACAGATTTGATGAGAGTTACCTTCCCACCAAATGACAGAAGCCGTGCTTTCCAACCATCCAACCTTTTCATCATCTTTGCTTCTAGCTCCGCAAAGTGTACCCTCTTGACTCTACCTTTGAACAACGGGATCCCCAAATATTTGAGCGGAAACTGCTGGTGCGTGCAACCCGACCATCTTCGAATATTTTCTATCTCGAACTGTCGCCTTTTAGCACCCACATAAAAACCGCTCTTCTCCAAATTAATCAATTGACCCGAAGACCTCTCATACATACTCAAAACCTCACGAAGACCCTCAATGGATCTCTGACGCCCGTTACAAAACAAAAGAATGTCATCCGCATAAAGCAAATGGGTCAATGGAAAATTCCCCCTACCATGTTCAAACGGCCTAAACACCTCTTCCTGAACAGCTCTGTACAATGCCCGGGACAGTATTTCCTGAGCAATAATGAATAACAATGGAGAGAGCGGATCTCCCTGTTTCACCCCACGAGTTGAGGGAAAGTAACCATGAGAAACACCCCCCATACGAACAGAATACCAATTACCCCGCACTAACCTCGAAATCAGGCTGCAGCAGTTGGCATCAAACCCAAACGTTTTTAAAGCTCTAAATAAGAAATCCCACTCTAGTCGATCGTACGCCTTAGACATATCCAGCTTGAAGAGAACATTCCCACCCACAACCTTCTGATCGATCCGATGCACCATCTCATGAGCCAAGGCAATATTTTCCTGAATACCACGACCCCTCATGAAACCCGTCTGTTCCGGAGAAATTAACTTAGGCAACACACAAGCCAGTCGTAAAGTTAAAATTTTAGAGATCACCTTGTTCATAAAGGTGGATAGGCTAATAGGCCTCAAATCCTTAAACCCAGTCGGCTTATCAACCTTGGGTAAGAGCACCAACACATTAGACGACAAACCTTTGGGAAGTTCCTCACCTCTATAGAACGACTGAACCGCAGCAACAACATCAGTTTTAATAATTGACCAACATCCCTAAAGAATTGACCAGTAAAACCGTCTGATCCCGGAGCACTGTCTGCATTCAGAGATTTAATAGACTCCCAAACCTCTGTCTCATCAGGGACTACAGTAAGCATCGCATTATCTGCAGTTGTTACTCCTGCCACAATACCCTGAAATAACCTGTCATCAACCTCATGAGGACCAGAAAAAAAAATCTCCTCAAAATGTGTAGCTCCAAGCTCTCCCAATAAGTTCTCATTATCACACCAAGAACCATCCGGCAGCTGCAGCTTCAAGGAATTCTGCCTTCTCCGCTCTTTGATGGAAGCGTGAAAAAAGGCCGAGTTTCTGTCTCCGTCCTGAACCCATAATTGCCGTGACTGCTGCTGTTTCATGTCCACCTCCCATCTGCGAACCTGAACTAGTTCCTCATTTTTCTACCTCTGTTCTGCAGCAACTAAATCATCCCAATTTTGCTGCAGCGAGAAGTCCAAACGGGTAAGATCATCCTGCAACTGATCAATCTTACGGTAAATATTACCGAAAACCTCCCAATTCCACTTTCTGAGTTCTCCGCGCAACACATGAAGCTTCCGGTGCAGTCTGAACAACGGTGTTCCCCAGCAACCTCTACTCCACACCTCCCGTACAAAGTCATCAAATCTTGGATGCTCCAACCACATTTTATAAAACTTAAAGGGGAACTTCGGTTTGGTGATAGCAGCGATATTAATCTGCAGCGGAGAGTGATCAGATACATCCCGCGGTAAATGAACAACAGTGATACTGCCGTGTTTAGCAGCGAAAGACCCGTTCACCAACACCCTATCCAATCTCTCCCAAATCCGACGATTCCCAGGATGCCCATTACACCAGGTATAGATACTCCCTTTATAACCCGCATCCGAAACACCGGCAGTAACCATGAAATTGCAGAAGTCATCAATACTAGGAAAATCCCACCCATTACCTCCCAGTTTCTCCGTCGGCGCTGCAATGATGTTGAAATCACCACCAATCAACCACGGATCATCAGACTGCGAAGATAAATTAACGAGCTCTCCCCATAAAGATTGTCTCTCCAACCGATCACAACTGGCATAAACAAACGAAAATACCCCATACTGTTCACCAAAAACCGTAACACGAACAGAGATATGTTGCTTAGAGACTAGAGCAACATCCATATCAATACCATTTTTCCATAACACCCAAATATGCTTATTAACAGGATCTCCATGCATGAAATGAGGAAAACCAAGTTGTTTAGCGATATTCGGGAGCCTAATACCATAGATTTTAGGTTCCAGAATTGCTAAACACCAAGGTTTATGCTGCTGCACTAAAACTTTCAACGCATCCATAGTCTTAACATTACCGACGCCTCTAGCATTCCATATGATGAACGACATTAAAAACTATTAGAGATAGAGGTTACCCCAACAGTCTTGCTTCGGGTCTGCGGAGGCGAACCCATCGGCAACGGCTTATTACCCTTTTTCTTCCTACGTCTCGACTTCTTACCACTGGAAACATCTTTAAAAGAAGGATCTTGTTTCGCTGTAGTGTCCCCTGTAGAACTTGTCTCAGTAGTTGTCTCGACCTCAGTATCACCCTCAGAAAATTCTGAGTCCTCAGATCCCTGAATAGTCCCTATATCTGTATCCATGCCTTTCTGTCCCTGTCCCTGATTAGTATCCTCAGCTACTACCACCGGCACCTGTGTCTCAGAAACATGATCAATCGACGCATTAGTCGAAGAGACTTCCGTACTAGAGCTCATGACTACCACTATGTTCACCATGCAAGGTGGTAGCTGTTCCTTTGTTCCCTTATCAACATCCTCCTCACCATCTAAATCCTGAAGCACCGCAAAAGCATTCATATTGGACTCCTTTACTGCTGCCCCATCCTCCTCTGTATCCTTGATCTCAATCTCCTCACCAACCTCCTCATCCTCCAAACCATCTAAAACCGCAAAAGAGTTTTCATTAACTTTTGGTTGTTGCTGCTGCTGCTGCTGCTGCTGCTGCTGCTGCTGCTGCTGCTGCTGAACCCTTTCAAGCTCTTCTCTTTCTACTTTATCCTGTTCTGGAGAAATCTCCTCAACCAATATCGCAGAACTGGTTTTACCACCTGACTTGGGAGCTGTAATCTCCCCATCTTCCTTACCAGTACCCTTGTCATCCACCTTATTCATCCAAACATCATGATTACCCAAAATTTGTACTGCCCCATACTCCAACCTAGAAAAAACCGATCCCTTTGTCTGTCCCTGCTTACTAGTACCTGCATTTGCATCCACCGCTTTACCCTTCTCGGCCTCAGTTGCTTTCCGATTTCCTTTCCCACCCACAACCTGCCACTCAGAGTTGGCTTTACCCTGTCTCTGTGCCGGATCCCTGGGTGGTACCTGCTGGTGGGTTGGTTTCTGCTGTTGTTGCTGCGATGGGGGTTGCTTCTACTGTTGAATCTGGACCGGAGGTTTCTGATACCCAGTGTTTCGACCCATTCGCCTAGCATTACGCCGACACGAGTATTCATCATGTCCCAACATTCCACACTTAGAACAGTAGAGCACATTCCCCTCATACTCAATGTCCTGTCAAAAACCATTTTCTCGAGAAGACCCAAGATAAATCCTACTAGGCTTATGCTGTGAAACATCCATTTCCACACAAAAACGAGCAAAACCATGATGAGTGAAACCAGCAGACCTATCATCAGCCCGTAAAAATGTACCCAACGTATTTCCAATGTTAGCCATAAAAGCATAATAATGTAATGGCAGGTTAGGCAAGCGTACCCATACAGAAATACGAGGATTGTCACAACCATAATCAAAATCCGGTGTCCACCGAAAACATCGAAACATAGAATTCATAATAACATTGGATTCCCGAGCTAAAGCCAAAGTTAGGTCCTCTTGTGTAGAGAGATACACTGAAACATGGCGTGGGTCAAGTAAACCCACATTAAAAACCCCCTTTAGCCCCCAGTGTTGAGTTATGTGATCGTGAATTACCTTCAATTGAGGCCTTCCAGTAGTGAATTTTAATACGACCATAAATTTCAAACAGTCCGCAGCTGCTTGAATCTCCCGTTCAGTCAACATCAACATTGGTTCCCCATCAATAAAAGATCCACGGCGAGGAGGAGCCTGAAATCCCTCAAATGGGTTGACAAACGTACCTTCAACACCCTTATCCCCGCTCAATGCAGCCGAGTACGAAATAGGAGCCCTAGGTGCATGACCTACCTCACCCTTAACCAGATTGGCCTCTGCAGCCGCTATTGCTGACTTTCCTGCGTTGTTGGCAATCAAACCTTGAGAGATGGCATCCTTGGTCCCTTGAGCAATAGCCCCAATAATTACACCCGAGTTTGCACCATCCCCAACAACATTAGAACCTCCACCATACAAATTAGGGTTTTTGGAATTCAAAACCCTAGAAACGCCATTGATGCCTCCCCCACCAAACAAACCAGTACCAGCGCCCTCCTTAGCCATGGCTTAACCTAGAGGAGTTCTAGGCGACAACCACGAGCCAACAACCGTCGAAAAATTCCGGCCAAAAGGCCAAAATCCGAATCAAAAACAAAAAACTGCACCTCCAGAATTCGGACTGTAAAAACGCGATTCCCGATGATTGAACCGTTGGATCGTCTTCAAATTTTTGTAGAATATGCGAATCACGAATACTCACTTTTTCACCGTTGGGATTATCAAAATAATTCCTGAAGCCGGAGATATGGCCGGCGGCCGAATCAAATTCTAAAATCCAGGACAGTCCAGAAAAATGAAGATTTCCGATGATTGAACCGTTGGATCGTCTTCAAAATTCTGGAGGGAGTTCGAAACACCTAATCACTACTTTTCACCGTTGGGATCTTTCAAAAAATGTCCGGTGCCGGAGATATGGCCGACGGCCGAACTGAAAAGAAAACCCTAAAAAGTACTCCTTTTTCAGACTTAGCTTCTTAATTTAACTTAAAATAGGTCTGGAGCAGTGCAAGCAATCAGGGGAAATCGGGTAGATAATCCTACGGAAAAAGAACAGAGTTAGATAAGGGGAAAGAAAAAAATAGTCTAATTACAAACTCACATAAGAAATTGATACCTCAATCTGTCCAAACACCTTCCGACCAAACCAGCTAGAGACTATAAACACAGGAATGTTAAAATTTCATTTATGTAGGTCTTCTTTCGATCAGCTATTTGTGGAATCTTAAGGAAAAAAATAATAGATCAAATAAATAACAACGATACGTAGTTTTACTTGAGTATACATAAATGTCAAAAGTATCAATTCATGTTCAATCTAAACAGAACCAAACTTTAAATTAGTTTTATTCATCTAAACTTTTGGCTTTTCGTACAAAAACTGTACTACTTAATAGATGAGACGGATTCCCTTGTTCTCATGGGAGACCACCTCAAAAAATATATGTACTACTCCCTTCGTCTCAAATCTCAAAATATTGGTCCAAAATTTCAGACATTCATTTTGGAGAAAAAAAAGCCGGTTCTGATAGCTGATCATTTTTCAAATCCAACATAATACACAACGGCTCTCTGAAAACAGGGCAATACATAAGAGGATTATTCTACCTGATCTGGCCTATATGAATACCTGACTTCTGACATATTTTTTTTTTTCACAATTCTTTTTTGAGAAGCGAAAATTAAATCACTGCAACTAACCTAACTCCCTCGCTAATGTCATTCTGGTGACAGACCTAGTTTTCAATAAAGACTTCATTTGTCAAGTGACAGCTGCAATGTTTGTTCTAAGGCCACAAGTCATCTTGGAAGATTGTGGAGAATAATAGGGTGTGTGCAAATTGGCTTCATCTCGATCCTTGCTCCGTTTGATAAAGGTTGTGTTTTTACCAGTTTTAACCTTGAAGTTTTACGAAGTTTTATCTTGTGCCCCTATAGTTTTACTGCTGACCCTCATATAAAAGTAAATATTCCAGCAACAATAAACCTTATTTTTGCAGAGAAGAGACGCGAACAATGAAAGCACGAAGCTTCAGCGTCGCCACCAACGAAATCGGATGAGGCACATTGTTCTCTCACCTCGTCATCTCTCCCTCTTACTCAAATCTCAACTCTCCAATTTCTAAAATCATGATTTATTAAATTCCTTACAAATCTAGGGTTTTAGAATTGAAACTCCCCTTTCAAGTTCTAATAAATTGAGAATACAAATCCCCCTTTCAAAACACGAATTTGATTTTAGGATGAGGGTCATTATATGCTTGTTGGAATAATCAACTTGTTTTGAATTTTAGTTCATCTAATAATAACAATATTTCTAATGACTTTTTGGCTTCATTTTGTTACTCTAATTCAATTAGAATTTGATTTCAGGATGAGGGTGAGATCAAACGAAAGAGAAGGAAGCAATTCAACAGGGAGTCTGCTCGCAGATTTACATTGCGCAAGCAGGTTAGGATCTAACCCTTTAAATATCTTACTCTCTCCGTCCCGAAATGATCTTCACATTTTTATTGTTAATACGAAATTACTTTGAGAAGGAAATGTAGGTTAAAATACCAAATGAAATACAATAGATCCAAACAAAAATTCCGTTCAACATCCTCCTATTTCTAGCCACAATAGTTTAAACTGGAAAAAAACAAACAAAGATTGTATCAAGCGAAAAAAAAGTTGACATACTGAAAACTGAATACGATGCTAACAATCCTTGTTGCCTATTTATCCAATTTCTCTTGTTTAATTTGCTTGATTCCTTTCGTAACAGACAATTGTACCTCTTCATTATTGGAGGTAGTATCTAACAAACGTTTTTGTGGAGTGATGGATGTTGAAGAACTGTCCTCCACAGATTCCAGAGGCTTATCCTACATAAGAAAAACGTAAAATAGCATGATCATAAAAGCAAAATCTCAAAATGAAATTGAAGTAGAAAAATAAAAAGTAAACTAAGGATACAAAGAAATTTACCTCAGTATTGCAGTTCATGCTTGTCAAAGTTTCAATTTCATGATTCAATTTGGAAGCCACCTCCTGAAGTTTAAAACAATTAAAGGTTATGGATTTGAGATTTTGTCTATAGCTAATGTGATGTAGTTTCTACTTACGTTAGCATTTATGAGTGATAAAAACTGGGCGATGATATCTGTATCCTCTGATAATTGCTTTACCGCGAAAGTCCGTTTATCTTGATCAGTATCTACAGTTCTTTGGTCAACATCAATCCTGAATAAACATCGTCTTTCAAACAATTTCCGAAAAGATTCAGGAAGTTGGCCCTGTTGAACATCATGTTATATGAACATTATTTTACATCTATTATATAGTATTAATATATCTAATAACAAAATGATGACAAATTAGCTACCTCTGAGACATCGGCAACAACTACAGCAGCCGACATTCCGAGCAAAGAAGATGCTGTCACATCGAATAAAACAAAGTGTGTCTCAGCTAGATCTATATCATTCATATCAGTGACCAAGATCCTGATTTTGAACCTATAAAAATAGGTACTCAATTAGTAAGAATGAAAATGATGATTATAAATCTTTTTGTATATATATATAAAAAAGAAATCAATTCCGTCCATTACCTAGGGATAGTATTGCTATAAGTTGTCTTGCATTTAGAACAGTTTTTACTGTTCTTTTCAAAGCCTTTAGCACACTTTATATTGCTACACCCATCATAGTACCAGGTGGCATGTGAATCAACATCTGATATGGTTGCCAATACGGTGTATACGCCAACCTAATAAAAATGATTATAGTAAAAAAGATTAATGTAACGAAAGAATATTTACATGAGTATAACCGGCACAAAAAATTAAGTATATTTATAATATACCTTTGAACATGTGAACAAATCACCGATCGTCTTGAATTCATTGGTTTTCAACCACAGATCACTATTGATATAAGGACTATCGTAGTGGTAATAGTCAAAGAACGACTAACCGATGGAGATCCAGTATCACGCCTGTAAAAGTGATATATATAAATTAACATAACCATATAAATTTGTATAACAAATTTATTGTCGCATTATAAAGGTTTAGTGTTCATTTACTTGGTAAGATAATCCGCTACTTCAGGAAACGATGCATTAATATGCATTATTGAAGCATGTGTCATAGTACTAACTTTGGTTTTACCTGTATAAAGATTAAAAATTTCACTCACATGTTAATAATCCTGGCATCAGAAACGTTATTGTAGTTTAAGTAAATCTAAGTAAAAGATACCTTGGTATCTAGATAGCATTACAAACTGCAAAACCAAAATCACTGGGCCTTCCTCATTTTGACCCCTATTATCAATAAACTGTTTTAACTTATCTCCAAATGAGGCCCACAGGACGGCAGTCAACTCATTTCCACTGTCAAAATAGTAGAAAATAATTATAGAATATATCTTATTTAGTCACAAAATATATTAATTAACTTTTAAAGAATAAAATTTTTGAATCACATACTCATTATCAATCAGCTGAACATCTAACTTTCTGGCATTAAACTTCTGAACAAAGTCAAAATCTCTGAGAGGTAAAATAACCTCTCCAATCACATCTAGCAAATATTCATCAAATGTTAGTAAATATCATAGTACTCACTTTTGTTTTACCTGTATAAAGATAATCGATATAAGATCGGAAAAAAATATATATGCGATGTATAGTTCTCACCGACAAAAAAATCCAAATTCAAGCTCCCAATTGTTTGAAAAGGCTTGAACTCGAAACTGTTATCTGGAATTTGGACAGAATTGTCGACTTCCGACACGTTAGTGGCCAAACTCATACACATTTTCCATTTGTGATTTAGTATCGCCTTTTGGTTTGGTTGAACGCAGTTTTCTTCGACACTGAACTTTGAAATCTTTAGCATTTTGCCTTCTTGAAACTGTTTTGTAAATTGGGACGGCAATTTGCTAGGGATCGTTGCTTGGATTTTAGATCCCTGTATAAAATATTAAATATCATTAATTAATTAGTTAATGAAATATTAATAACGATAAGGACATAAATATATGAAATCTATTACCTCTTGATCAACCAATATCACTTCAGTTGATTTTTTTCCGTACTGTCCATTGAGCTCCCATTGCCGTAATATGCGGACATTGACACTGGATTGTTTAGTTTTCTTGTCAATTGATTTGACAGAAATAATGCGACTTGTAGCCATTACCTGGGTTTTATATTAATGAAATAGATAAGCAACTGAAAAGGTATTGTGACATTATAATTGAATGTTTTGGACAGAGGGGCGAAGACTTTAATCAAAGTAAAAATCAAGGACTGCTACAGGCTTTAGAGAATTAGTTTATTTTCATAATGTCCATTCCTGCATGATTGAAACATAGCCTCTGGCCTAAGTGATTATCTGGGAAGAATTTGAAGTGATATGTTCCCTCCAAAAAAACGGAAGCTTCTCCCAGTAATCAAGTATCTATGAGTGTTGGCACAACAAAGTGTTCATTCACCTGACAAATGTATGGTTCTGTGAAGTATTAATATGTCTATCACCATCAAAATTGCATAATACTTTAGGGTGCTTGGCGAGCAGGTAAACGATATCAATAAAATAGTACTCACTCCGTCCCAAAATAAATGTCCAAAATTTCTCTAAAACAAAAGATATATTGGATATTCATCTTGTGACGGAGAGAGTATTTATACTACCTGGAATTAGAAAGGCATATTGTGAAGCATCTAAATCGGACGGAGGGAGTAGTAATTTGTCTTCGCTTAAGCTGTATGATCACTGATGGATTCAGATTTGAGTTATTCTTATTATCTCAACAATGGTTGGAGTAAGAGGTGAATTCTTTAGGGTGCTTGGCGAGTAGGTAAACGATATCAATAAAATAGTACTCACTCCGTCCCAAAATAAATGTCAAAATTTCTCTAAAACAAAAGATATATTGGATATTCATCTTGTGACGGAGAGAGTATTTACACTACCTGGAATTAGAAAGGCATATTGTATCATTTTTTAATTTAATATGATATAGCTAGTAAACGTCAAGAAAAGGAACAGAGGGAGTATACATTCTGAATGTTTCTTTGTTTACAATTTAAAAAGGAACGGAAGGTGTATAATTAATTTACATGTCCTGTATTTTTTCCAGGAAGAAAAGTATGTCATACTGCAGTCTTGATTTGCTGTACATGGCGTGTTGAGGTATGCTCTTTTCATGCAATAAAACTTAAAAAAATAAAAAAAGCTAAAAAAGAAATGGATCCCATTGATTTGCCACAGCTAAAAGATGCTTGAGGGTGTTAAAATTATATGACTGAAATACTTAGAGTACTTAAAATCCTTGTTAAGTCAATCAATGTAAAGGAGAAATGCTTTTCTTATCTTTCCCAACTCTGTACAAACAATATATATATCCCCTATATTGACTACAATGGCCGGCTAACCTTAGGCAATGATTATAGGAGTTAAAACAAAGAATTTCGACTAACCTCTTAGATGGCGTAGAAGCTGAAGCTGAAGCCGGCTGTATGAATTGAAGGGTAAGAGACGATTGTGAAAAAAAATTAACGCAATCAAAGAGGTGAAATATTTGTATAAATTATATAGATATAAAGACTATATAAAGCTATTGAAAGATCAAGAGTTCCAAATATAGATAGAATTGAAATTTTAAATGATTTCAAATTATATATTAAATTAGGATAGGAATAATTGTGAAAAAATACATCTTAAACAGATTTACAATCCTACCAGATTTATTCAAATGATTTCAAATTAGCCAATAAATATGGATGTCATATATATTGGGATCTAGCTATAACATAGAGATATATGTTATGTAGATCGTACACCCTCTTTTCTAAAATTAAAATATATCTACTAAAATATATAACTTACTAATATTGCAAATATTTATCATTATATCTATATTCTATATCGTTATAATGATAAATATTAACTTACATTTAAGAGATAATTTAATAAAATATTTTGGATAAAACATGATATACTTTAAATCTGTTGTATATATTGGTGAGATTTGATCATAATCAAAATCTATATTGAAGTTAATATTTGTAGTTATATTTTAAAAAAATAAATAGAAAAGGTGCAGACATATAATCATAAAATCGTACAGAATCTTTACATTTGAAATAATATATTTTGAGTAATGATTTTACAGCGGAATTTAAACTGAGCAATGATTTTTGTTTATATATTACTATAATCACCATGATTATAGGAAATTGGGGCGGATAGACGTAGTAAAAATATGTGACAAATAATCACTAAAGTCTGCGTATCTTTAAATATTTCGAATTACCTGTTAAAAATTTTATTATGCGTTTTTTTTTTGGATGGAAGAGTTTTGAAATTGAAAACTGTAAAATATGTAAAATTAAAGTATCATCAAGTATAAGTTTGTATATTAAAAATGTAAAATATGTAAAATTGAAATCAATTTATAACAATTTGAAATATAAAATTCAAATATGATATGTTAATATAATCATTGACCATAATCCTGGCTAACAAATTTAAATATGATATGTTAAAATAATAATTGAACATAAACCTATCTAGCAAAATCGATATTTCTGTTAATAAATTGATTTCAATTTTACATATTTTACATTTTTAATATACAAACTTATACATCATGAGATTTAAAGGGAATATTTTAGTATGTAACATTGGATTTCTTCAAAACGTGAATCTTCTCCTTTCTCTAAAGGAGAAGATTTATTAAAAAATGTGAACAATTACATCATACTTAAAGAAAAAATACCGAGGAAAAAAAAATAACAATCCCGTCAAAACAGAGTCGGATTACATTAAATAGCCAATGTTGCTTATTAAATTAACGTAACATTATTCCTAACGAATTCCTTGCTTGTTGTCGACATGAGTAATGCGCACTTGATCTTTATAATGGAGACAAATGCCAATGTGTCCATGAGGGAGACCTCGGTTTTCAAACTCAACGGATATGATAGAGACGACAACTGCATATAAGAACAAATACGTAATTACAATAGTTTAGTGTCAAAGAAAATTTGCATTCATCAAATAGAACTTATACTAAGAAATAAACACAATTACTTACATGAATTGAGTTTGCCAAAAAAAAAAATCTTCTTTCAAATCTTTCACAAGTTGCTGGAATTTTGTTTTAAATATCCCTTGCAATACGTTAGGGATATCTTTCGGTTGAAGGCCACATTTTTCTACAACTTCTGTGACTTCTGGCCACAAATGATTGAAAGCAAACGTGATAAAACGTAATATAATCAATCGACCAGTGTTAAGTTTAATGTCTTTGAATTTTTGGGATGTAAATTTAAATGGATTAAATTAAGAAGTTCGTAATTCCGGGACAGAAAGAGTAATTCTGAGACAATAGAAGCTGGCGTGCGCATTGAGAGGTCGCTTGGATCGCCTGGATTTTTTTTGGTTTAATGGTTGACCGTGCCTTTTGGTTTGATTGGTTACTGGGTAAATAAGGAAAAGGTGTCCTTATTCAATTAGACTTAAAATCAAGGCCACATGAGAGACTTACTCCTTACGCTAGGGAATCAAGTGGCGTATATTTATACTCCCTCCGTCTCAAATTAATTCAGTACCTTATTTTATTCAGAAAGTGAGAGAGATCAATAATTCTAGATCTAGGGTTTTGCATAGCTAGGAACTTTGTGATCAAAGTACATGCAAATATAGATTAGTGTGATCATAATATTCTTGAAATTGTTTCTCCGCCATAATAATATCTGTTTCCCTTTGCCCGTGGAGGTAGCCAATAGAGATTGGTGAACCACGTATATTCTGTGTTGATTATTTATGTTCGTTATTATTTGCTATCTCTTGGGTCTAATTTACTAACAAGTGGCACCAGAGCCTGGTTAGTCAAGAAAGATCAGGGCATTCCGCTGCAGTAGAAGAGATGGATTCCGGGATGGACTAGAAAATCGACAAGTTTGATGGGAAGAACAGTTTTAGTTTATGGCAGATCAAGATGAGAGCCATGTTGCGAAGACAAAGTTTGTGGGCTCCAGTGGCTACAGCAATCAGGGATCACAAGGATCCAAAAGGTAAGGTAGAGGTCGTTCCCACAGCAGAGGATTCGAAGAAGGCTGCAGACATGGTAGTATTGGATGAGAAAGCTCATTCAATGATTATCATGAGTCTTGATGGTGAGATCTTAGTGGAAGTAGCGGATCAAGAAACAGCGGGAGGCTTGTGGCTAACGTTAGAGAAGATGTATTTGACGAAGTCTCTAACCAAAAAGCTCTATATGAAGAAGAAGCTATTCACTTTCCATATGTCTGAAGGTACGCCTATTAAGGATCATCTAGATCGATTTTCTGCTTTATTACTTGAATTGCATAATATAGAGGTGAAAATTGATGATGAGGATGCTGCTCTAATTCTGTTGATATCTCTACCGTTGTCATATGAATCATATGTTGATTCATGCTTGAACAAAGAGACAATTACTCTGGAGCAAGTAAAATCTGGTCTGAAGACTAGAGAACTGCACCGAAAGGCGAGTGGTACTAGTACAGAATCTCAGTCATCAGGTTTGACTGCGGAAGGCAGCAAAGGGCATGGTCGAAGGAACAGAGGTTCTAGACGGGGTCCGAGACCTGGAGATATCCGTAGTTATTGCAAGGAGAAGGGGCATTGGAAGACCGACTGTCCCAAGAAGAAGAGAGAGCAGCAGGGAAAATCTGAGTCGACTGCTGTGGCGGCAAGCAGTGACAATCTGGATGAGGATTGTGATTATACCCTGGTGACCGAAGAAGAAGCGTGCGATGAAGTTGCATGGGTTCTAGATTCGGGAGCATCTTATCACACGTGTTCGCGTAAGGAGCAGTTTACAACATACGAGCAGAAAGATGGAGACCGTATTTATATGGCTAATGGATCAGACTGCGAGGTAGTTGGCATGGGCTCTGTAAGGGTGAGAACTTCTGATGATAAAACTCTCACATTGAACAAGGTAAGACACGTTCCACAAGTAGCAAAGAATCTGATATCACTTAGTCGTTTGGACAAGAAAGGGTACAGTTTCAAGGGTGAAGGTGGAGTTCTGAATGTCTACAAAGGTTCAGATGTGATTCTGAAGGGTGAAAGAAAAGGTTCCTTGTTTATCCTCCAAGATTCTGAGATTGATGAGGGTGTTGACAAGCAGGTGGAGCATCATTTTACTCTAGGCCGGAGTGAACTGGGCAAGCCACAACTAGAAGATCAACACACACCGGTGTTGTCAGTCATGGTTGGCAAGATCCAATGTCGACTGGATGGGCCACAATTAAATGACTGTTAGTTGCCCGTTGGGGTGATTCTGGGTGTCCGTAGGATACATTGCATGCAAAAAATCTGATTGTCCAGAGGACAAAGTTGTTTGTCTGGTGAGGCAAATTCTGGGTGTCTTGAAGATACATGGTGCACAAGATCTAGTGTCTTTGACGAAAGACAGACTGAGGCAAAGGTTGAAAAATCTGGTACGAGAGATGTGGCTCAAGGTGGAGTCTTTGTCGGAAAGCTCGTGCATTTGAATTATTAGGGGAGATTCAAAGTCAAGGTGGAGATTGTTAAGTTTAATGTCTTTGAATTTTTGGGATGTAAATTTAAATGGATTAAATTAACAAGTTCGTAATTCCGGGACAGAAAGAGTAATTCTGAGACAATAGAAGCTGGCGTGCGCATTGAGAGGTCGCTTGGATCGCCTGGATTTTTTTTGGTTTAATGGTTGACCGTGCCTTTTGGTTTGATTGGTTACTGGGTAAATAAGGAAAAGGTGTCCTTATTCAATTAGACTTAAAAATCAAGGCCACATGAGAGACTTACTCCTTACGCTAGGGAATCAAGTGGCGTATATTTATACTCCCTCCGTCTCAAATTAATTCAGTACCTTATTTTATTCAGAAAGTGAGAGAGATCAATAATTCTAGATCTAGGGTTTTGCATAGCTAGGAACTTTGTGATCAAAGTTCATGCAAACATAGATTAGTGTGATCATAATATTCTTGTAATTGTTTCTCCGCCATAATAATATATGTTTCCCTTTGCCCGTGGAGGTAGCCAATAGAGATTGGTGAACCACGTATATTATGTGTTGATTATTTGTGTTCGTTATTATTTGCTATCTCTTGGGTTTGATTTACTAACAGACCGTTTGTTGTCGTGGTCTGAGAAATTAAGAAAACATGCTTTAGAATGAAATAGAGGTCGGTATAGAGAATATTAGGGGCACTGCGCTAAAATGCTAATATTAGGCGTTAAGAAAACTACCGATAGAGCAAATGGAGTATAGAGCAAACACACACACAGACTGAGAAAGAGCCTATACATAAATCGCCAGTGTCTCTAAGATGAGGCAGAAAATACATATAAAATTACAAAAACGGAAGAGAAGGGGGCAGGGAAAAATAATTTTTTCGATCAGGAAGTACATTTGAAAAGCCAGGTAATTAGAAGTAAAGGCTAGAGACAAAATTGCAACCCATTAAAAAATCTCAAATAAATTAGCAATAACTCAGTCCAAACAATTGACAGCAAAATTGAACGCACTCAACCAATGTACTTGTGTACAAACAAACATCTTATTTTTTTACCTTCATGTAGGCTTCTCTCACTGTGTCCAATGGCTCTAGTTTTCTGGCTCTGGTCAAGGGCCTGTCGAGTGTGTGAAGATTAAATAGGCGATGGAGATTGCGTGCGATTATTGAAGAGTCCATGGAGAGATGGAAAGAAAATATGGAACCAGGAGAAAATATTAATTCTGTAAGTGCGATTATGGGGGTCAAGGATGAACACTGAAAAGAATGAAGAATGTGATATGGTTTATAAGTGCGATTTCGCTGCAGCTTTTGTAAGTGCGATTATGGGGGTCAAGGATGAACACTGAAATGAATGAAGAATGAAGAATATGGAAAAAGAACTCACCGGTCAATAGACTGCAGGGGAGGAAAAATAGTTGACGCTAGGGTTTTCTTCGTTTTTCAGAGAAATGTATATGGCTGTGGGGAAAAAAAAAACGTATGCAAAAAGAATTGGCTGGCCAAATTAGGTAAGGTTTTTTTTTTTATTGGTAGTGAGTGATCCGAAATCTCCATATTTTGTTTCTTTTTTTTTTTTTTAAATTGAGGCTTATATTTAGATAAGAATGGTTTTGAAATTCAAATTAAGCGAAATTTTAGTATTTATTGATTAATTTTTGGAAGGGTTTTCAAAATTTCATGAATTTTTGGAAGGATATGATTTTATTATGGTTTCCTTCTAAATGGAATGGATATGATTTAGGTAAGGTTTTATGGACAATTATCTGGAAGAGTTCGAATTCTAAGGATATGGAATGGATCTGATTTAGGTAAGGATATGATAATCAGTTAAAGAGTTCGGATTCTATTTTTATTTTTATTTTTAAATTGAAAGCATTGAAGAATGGGAGAGCCAATCAAAAAATTCCACGTGGCTTTCCACGTCATAATGCCACGTGGAATTTTGTGAAGCCTCCAAATTCTTCTACTTTCATATTATATATAGATGGATATGGATATAAATATAGATTATTAATTTTTTGATTATATATTGATCAAACTTCAATTTCTCACTACGTTTAAAAAAGTAAAAATTATCATATAAAAATCAATTTACATGAAAAGTTGACTGCTTCTACCAAATGAAAGGTAATGAACTTTTGTTACTCTTAGTGCGACGTCCGCTTTGATATGCGGTGCATTCCGTGGTTCATCTGGTGTCAAAAACTACGACCGTTTTCGGGCACGCGCTCAAATGCTATTTTTGGAAAATAGCATTTTAGTGAGGTTTCCTTTTATAGTTTACTTTCTTGTTTTTATTACTATAAACATAGATGAGGCCATGAACTATTTGTCTTATTCACTGCAAAGGAAAATGACATAAACACGTTTTCCAGAAAATGATATAAACACGTTTTCGGTTCTTTGGTAAATCTAAAGAAAATGTTTTCTGAAAAATATTTTCAAACGAGAAGAAAATAATTTTAAAAATGAGAAAAAAAACTATACTTGGAGTGTAAGTAAAAAAATTAATGCAGCAAAAAAACCATTTTCCACAAGTTGTTTGTGAAAAACAAATGAAGCCTCAGAGTGCTAACATTTTCCAGAAAATGACTCACTGAGGGAAAATCGGTAAGTCATTTTACTTAAAAAGTGGGGAAAACATTTTTTGGAAAAAAATTTCCCCATTTTCCGGTGCATACTAAACATCAGAAAATGGAAAAATCATTTTTTGGAAGTCGTTTTACGCAAAACAAATGGAAAAATCATTTTTCAGAAATCGTTTTATGCATCTTTGCTATTTAATTGCATAAAAAGTAAATATTTTCAGAATGTCTGCTAAAAGTTTGGACATTCATTTAAGGATGGATGGATTGTTATTTTTTGGGTAGACTGGAAGAAATAACAATGACATTAATCATCCCTGATGATGCCAAAATGTATGATGCCAAAACGTGTCTGGATCAGTCCTAGTCCTAGCCCAGCGGTTTAGAAAATCTAGCAGCTCAATCCTTGAAATAGACGAACAAATGACTAGCCGGGATGGTCTCCGGCGAAGACCTTGCGGCGTGAGAGTAAGCGTTTGTATGTGAGAGAGAATCAATTTGTAAATTATGATTGTATAAGATTTAGCCAACAATTTTGCAGTTAACTTAACGTGAGGATTGTGTTGAGTATATACTGTTCGAATTAAATATTCAGACCAGTTCAGATTAAACAGATTTAATCAATTAAGGGGCAATCACGAATTCAATAGTAATACAATTTATAGCCAAAAGCATAACAGAAAAGCAAAGGAACGCGTACCAGAAAAACGTCAAACAAAAAATAAGAGGGAGTCAGAATACTTATTAGATCGAGTCGCCTGTATGAAGACTCTCATAAGAGAATTTATTCCCCCCTTACTGGTGCGACAAAGAGTTACGGCAAAATCCTCCGAGGATAAAATGATTTCAGCAAACGTACCAAGAAATCTCGCACGAACAGGTACAGATGCACTTGTGCCTGATGTCCCACTTCGCCTGAATCGCCCGCTCAGATCAATCACAGAAACAATGTATGGAGAAGACAGATTAAGTCGGTTTAGGTTTTTGAGAAGGACTCTAAAACCTACCCGAATTACAGTAGCTTATTCTTGAAGGAAAAGAAACTGTACAGTTAGAGTCCAGTCAGGAAACTGACGAGACTTACTGATTCCGTTAGCAAAAAGAAACTTCAAATAAATTTTGACTAAAAAGATAGGACCTCGAACCAAACCATTCGCCCAAACGCCTGTGCCCGAACCGAGCGAGCGCGTGTGTGGGGAAAGGTTCAAGCCCACCTCACATGTAACTTGAACATGAGACTATGAAATGCTTTGTAATTTATGGCACTTCAACTTTTCATTCCAATTCTATGTAGGTTAGCACAAAAAGCCTTTTATATTCCCAATGAAATGGGAGGTTTGGCTTTCCTATCCCATGTGGGATACCAACCAACCCATTTCATCTTTGAGGATTAAAACACTTAAATGCACATCTTTGAAATCTTAAAACTATGGATTAAATCCATAATTTGGCTTTCACCAAAACATCAAATTTCCTCATGCTACATCATACAATGTATATCAACATTGACCATGGTCAAACTCAAAGTGACCCACAAATAGGACCTACCCAAAGTTGACCAAATGCCAAATTTCCAACATATACTCTCTCTGTCCCACCTCACTTGAGACCTAAGAGATGGGCACAAAAACTAAGGAAACAAAATGAAATAAAGAAAATGTATGGTAAATGAAGAGAGAAAACGAGTGGGGCAAATAGTAGTGTTGGTTGAATAAATTGAGTGATGGAAAATGAAGAGAGAATGAGTGGTGGGGTAGATTCAATATAAAATTATCAAAAGTTAGCCATTTTGGGGAGGTCTCAAGTGAGCTGGGACAGACTAAAATAGAAATAAATCTCAAATGAGTTGGGACAGAGAGAGTATATAATTTTTATTTATACTTTTGTTTATCACAACATTTTGTGTTGCTTTTAGATGGACAGCCAGTACGTTATGTTAGGTGTGCTTACTGATTTTCTCTGTTAGTCCTAATTTTTGTTTCAAAGTATTGTGTCAAAAGAATCTCATTTACTTACTCCCTCTATCCCTAGTGTCAATTTTCAGGAAATTTTTGTCTCAAAATGATTGTCTTTTTTATTACTCCCTCTGTCCCGAAAAGATAGTCTCATTTGACTTTTTATGGTCAACAAAATTGAATTTTGACCAACCATTGGTGACAATCTAATCATTCTAGTGAAATTCTAAAATTCATAATCGATAAATCATTAAGTGATTTATCAATAGCAATTTTTAGAATTTCATCGTGATCATTAAATTGACAAAAATGTTTGGTCAAAGTTTATTTTTGTTGACCATAAAAAGTCAAAATGAGACTATCTTTCTGGGGCAGAGGGAGTATAACTTTGTCCCTAAATATTTTTTTTTGCCAATAAAATTTTCACCGGTGTCTCTTTATACTTGCAAAAATTAAATGTTTATAAAGAAAATTACTAGATTATATATGAATTTTGCCACCAAATTGTACAAAAAGTTATGTCCCATAAAATAAAATTTGGACACTCATTTAGAGACAGAGGTCTACCTCTGTCCCTAAATATATTGTGATAGTTATCAAAGGTATTTTTATTCTTCTAAATTCTTTTATGTTTGATAGTAGCAAATATTGTGCATGATAGATGTTTAGGAGTGGCGGACATGGGAGGGGAATGTGGGTTGGACACGCGAAGGAGAAGGAAAAAGGGGGTTTTCCCCTAGGGCCCTCCACACACAACTGTTATTCCGTTTTAAGGAGAGGCTTGTTCTAATTTCCTAATAAGGAGTTCTTAACAGATCTTAATTCCCCAGACACCCCTCACCCCCATTTGACCGGTCAAATAAAACACGTTTCTCTCTCGACCCCTCCACTCCCCTCACACACGACACACACTGCGCGCACACATTCTCTCTCTACAATTTATCTCTCTAACTCTCTCTCTCCATCAGATGGCTGGGCTTCTTCTCCGGCTCCATCAAAGGCGACGACGAAGGCCAAGGGCGATGGCGCTGGTGACTGTTTCCTGTCTATTTCACTCGCCATCTTCTTCTTCGATCTCCTTCTCCGACGCCAACCTCCTCTCCGATCTCTAGATCTGACCACCCGGCGACCTAGATCTCCTTCTCCGACGGCATTACCTCCCCTTCGTTTCTCCGACGGTGTCTCACCCCGCCGGCAACCTATCTCCTTCCCCTCAATAATCCGGCCAACCTCCCCCTTCCTTTGCGTGTGTTCACGGGCATATATCTGCCTTCCTATTCTCCGATCTACACAGATTATGTCAGCATCTTCATATTCGTCTTCCACTTCTCCGATGTGCACAAATCCGGTCGGAATCTCCAGATCCGGCTTCCATGTATTCGATCTGCACAAGTCAGGTATCCTCCGAACATTTTTTTTCTTTTTTTCAGATCTATGCTCGATCTATGCTCATAAGAAATTGAGCTCCAGCTCGTTTAATATAGGGATCATGCACTGTACTTCATTTTTTTTTTAAGAAAATGGATAAAAGTGATTTTATTGTGGGGAAAATAATTGACTCTTCTTATATGTTAATTATTGGTTTTATATGTTAGTTATAAGAGTTTGACCGGGATTTTTTTCTAAAAAGTTGAAAAAAGTGATTTTTTTTGTCTTTTATATGTTAATTATCGGTCTTATATGTAAGTTATAAGAGTTTGACCGGGATTTGACCGAATAATAATATATATTTTTCTTAAAAGTAGAAAAAAGTGACTAAAATTTTACTCTTATATGTTAATTGTTGGTTTTATAAGACAGTTATAAGAGTTTGACCGTGATTTGACCGAATAATATTATATTTTTTTCCTTAAAATTTGAAAAAATTGAAAATATCGACTCTTATTAGTTAATTGTTGGTCTCATATGTCAGTTATAAGAGTTTGATCGGGATTTGACAGAATAATATTATATATTTTTCTTAAAAGTTGAAAAAAAATGATTTTTTTTACTCTTATATGTTAATTGTTGGTCTTATATGTCAGTTATAAGAGTTTGACCGGGATTTGACAGAATAATATTATATATTTTTCTTAAAAGTTGAAAAAAGTGAAAAAAACCGGCTCTTATATGTTAATTGTTGGTCTTATATGTCAGTTATAAGAGTTTGACCGGGATTTGACCGGATAATATTATATATTTTTCTAAAAAGTGAATTTTTTTGACTCTTATATGTTAATTATTGGTCTTATATGTCAGTTATAAAAGTTTGACCGGGATTTGACCGAATATTATTATATATTTTTTTCTAAAAAGTTGAAAAAAATGAAAAAAAATGACTCTTATATGTTAATTATTGGTCTTATATGTCAGTTATAAGAGTTTGACTGGGATTTGACCGAATAATATTATATTTTTTCCTAAAAGTTGAAAAAAGTGAAATAAAATTGACTCTTATATGTTAATTGTTGGTCTTATATGTCAGTTATAAGAGTTTGACCGGGATTTGACCGAACAATATTTTATTTTTTCTTAAAAGTTGAAAAAAGTGAAAATTATTGACTCTTATATGTTAATTGTTGGTCTAATATGTCAGTTATAAGAGTTTGACCGGGATTTGACCGAACAATATTAATTATTTTTTCTTAAAAGTTGAAAAAAATGAAAGAAATTGACTCTTATATGTTAATTATTGGTTTTATATGTCAGTTATAAAAGTTTGACCGGGATTTGACCGAATAATATTATATTTTTTTCTTAAAAATTTTAAAAAGTGAAAAAAATTGACTCTTATATGTTAATTATTGGTTTTATATAAGTTATAAGAGGGCATATCAGTCTTTTTGTAAGCGAGGGGTGTCTCTGGTATTACTGATCTGTTGAGTCCTTATTAAGAATATAAGTTGGTACTGGAGGGCCCTAGAGTCCAAAGCCCTTGGAAAAACGGGCAGTGTGGTTTGGGAAGACGAGGTGAGAGAGGAGTGTTGTCTGATAAAAATATAATCACCAAACCCTCTTAGAAAAAAGAAGTAAGAGTATGTTTTGGAGGAAACTAGTTCCTCCATAAGCTATAAAAATTCATATTTTTAACCCTTAAACCCCAAAAATTTCTCAAAGTAATTTATGAATTTGCTTTGAGATTTGGACCCTAGGCCCCCTGGACCAGATCATAAACCCATAAGGACTCATGGCCAGATCAAAATTCCATCTAACCCCTCCATAGCTAACCCACTCCTAGCCCAGCTCGTAACTGTCCCTAACCCGCCCAGCCTGTACCCTAACCCGCCGCTCAGCCCGTTTGAATAATAATAAAAAAAATGTGTGGCACCTGGGATTCAAACCTCCAACAATGTTATGGAAACATATGCCTTAACCACCAAACAACCCAGCTTTTGATATATATTTTGCAATATGTTCTATTAGTATCTTCGCATGGGTGAAACTAAATGAAAAAAAAAACAAAAAAAAACATGAGATTCTCAACCAATTAATAAATTTCTTGATTATTCAAAAAAAAAACAATTTTTTTGTAAAATAAAAAATTAGAAAAATGAAAAACATGATTAAAAAATATAAAGTATCTAAATCTTTTATTAGAAAAAAAATGTAAAAGACCTAAAAGATAAATTAAACTATAATTGTGCAATATCGTATTTGAATATATTTTTTTATTATTATCCTCCAGTAAAAAAGCACGTATTTACATAAATGACACAATTTAACTCCTTTATTTACTGAAATACCAGCCTAAGAGTTTATTTATATAATTGTCATTGCACTCATCACATACTTGAGGTATAAGACTAAAATTACTCTTATACCTAGGGTATAAGAATAAAATTACTCTTATACCTAATGTATAAGACTACAATTACTCTTATAC
The DNA here is from genome assembly GCA_026119855.1 of Campanula takesimana. Lineage (NCBI taxonomy): Eukaryota > Viridiplantae > Streptophyta > Magnoliopsida > Asterales > Campanulaceae > Campanula > Campanula takesimana. Next base: position 1,006,616 of record JAOWBW010000002.1, read on the forward strand.
CTAAGGTATAAGACTACAATTGCCTTATACCTAAGGTATAAGACTAAAATTACTATTACACCTAAGGTAAGACTAATATTGCTCTTATACCTAAGGTATAAGAGTAATAAAATCACATTTTTCAAATTTTCTTAAAAAACATAAAAAAAGTCTCATATTTTATTTTTATTCCGCTCATATACTTAGGTATAAGACAAGAATTAATCTTATACCTAAGGTATAAGAGTTATTTAATTATTTTTTAATTATTTAATAATTTTTCACATTTTAAAAAATCATTCTCATATATTTTTAATATTAACTCTTATACCGAAAGTATAAGACTAGTTCTTCTCTTATACTTTAGATATGAGAGTAATTATTTTCACATTAAATCCGCCTTTTAAAAAAAATTATATACCTAAAATATAAGACTAAAATTACTCTTATATTTAAGCTATAAGAGTTATTTAATTTATTTTTTTTCTAATTCTCATATTTTTAGTATATAATAGACTTAGTTGGTGTAATTTATTTAAATAAATGCCTTAACAGAAGGGTAATAATTAAAATTAAAAAAGTTTCTAAAATAATGTATTTTCGCAATTACAATTTAATTTATTTTTTAGGTCTTTCATATTTTTTTAATAAAAATCTTTAGATATTTTATATTCTTAAATCATTTTTTAATATTCTGCTGTATATATATATATATATATATATATATATATATATATATATATATATATATATATATATATATATATATATATATATATATATATTAAAAGTTTTGTTTTTTTGTGAATATTCAAGATTTTCATTAATTGATTGTAAAATCTCAATTTTTGTAATTTAGTTTCGTACAGACTGCTGTTAGTAATAATAAATATTGCAAAATGTGAACAAAGCAATGCATTGGGTTAGTATTTAAGACATGGTTGTCCTAGAAAAGGTCCTAGGTTTGTGTTAGGCCCAATTGGTAAGAAAATAGGCTAGAGGAGGGGGGGGGGGTGAATAGCCTTTTTAAAAACTTTTACAAAGAAACACTTTTATAAATACAAAGTCACTTATCAGTTTGCAAACTATTATCAGTAAGCACAGCGGAGAAGATATTACTTAGTTTAACTCACACAAAATCAGTATGAAATGGTTTTGAGAGCTTGGTTTAAACACGAAGTAGTTTCTAAGAGTTCAATGCAGTTTCAAGAGATTGGTCAATGGAAATTACAATGAATCAGTAGAACCATATGCGATCTGCCGGTGATAGAATTCCAACCGGTAAGGATAAAGTAAGCAACAGGGGAGACAATGATTTGGAGAGGTTCACAGTGTAAATACCGCTACGTCCTCTACCAAGTTTGGTCAGAACTTGGATTTGGGTTAAGAGTACTATTAGATATCTCTAGTCTATTACAAGCACGGCTTTGCCGGAAACAAAGACTAAATTCTAGAGATCACTAATGGATCATAATACAAATCTGACCAAGTGTTTTTGAGCGGCAAGTCCAAGAGAACTTATCTCACTCAGATGGGTGTGTGAGTAACTCAAGCAACGTATTCCTTAAATGATCTAGTTCGGGAATACTGACATTTGTTGATGAGTTTGTGCACAAGTGTATGTCCTAATAAATGTATAATGATTATCTGGACAGAATGTTTGAGCTTCAATGAATACTCAAAACATTCAACTCTCTTCAATTCTCTAATTTCACCAACCTTCTTCAATGCACTAAGTCCTCTATTTATAGGGGGAGTAAATGACTTTAGTCTTGAGGAAGAAGGCTTGCAATTTTGAATTTCCAGCTGGGTGGTTGAGGAGCATTAAATGAGGTATCTTTAGCATTAATGGCGAAGATATGGAGTACACGCATGCTTGCAAAAGTCTGATGGGTAAAGACCCCTTTCTCTTAACCGGTTAGCTGCAAAAAGCAAGTAGAGACAGAGTAGAGCTAAAAGTAGCTCGGTGTCAGATGGCGTTGTGATCATGATAGAGTAGTTTAACAACTTTCTGATAAGACAGTACAGAAAGGACAGAGACAATCAGTAAGTTGACTTTGAGATAGAACGATGAAACCTGACTGTCAGTAAGGTTCAGATTGTCCTTGCTGATTGTTTATGTCGTCGGCAACATGAGTACTAAGTTGATCGGCAAGTTGAATTGTTGTCTGCTGATTTGCTTCATTTGGCTGGTTTGCCTTGATAGAAGAGTTGTAATACACCTGTGCTGGTCACAAAGAATCCTAAGGATACCTTAAAAAGGTTCTAATAAAAATTAGGGGATCCTAAGTGTTAACTATGATTGGGATTAAGCAATTCTAGGTCTAGGATATATATTCGAACAACAATCTCCTCCTAATTGCTTAAGTCCAATCACCCTATACTAGAACATCTATCTTAGCTTAGTAAAAGAATGGTTTCAACCAATGTCAATTTATTTTCATTCCCTAAGCCAAGTCACACGAGATGTCAAGTAAAGGTAAAGAAAAAAATACAAAATAAAATAAATGGAAAGAAGGATGGATTGCTGATTAATAATGATCAGCAGATGAGTAATAATCTGCAAGACAAAGTTAGCATGAAGAACAGCAGATATATTATAAGAACATAACAAGATATAAGCAAACACACAAACAAATGTTAGCAAAGAATTTGTTGGATATATCTTTGAAGATCTTCAGGATATCTATATCATTGGCTACATTGACTCAAGACACGGGAGGGTCTTCTGGTTGATCAGCAGCCTTTGATGTAGATCCAGTATGCTTGGCCTTCTTCTTTGCTCTGGCAGCCTCTTTTTCAGCTTTCCTCTTATGTCTTCTCTGTGCACTTTCCAATCTCTCAGTCAGCATTTTGTTGTTGGCTTCAAGAGCAGCAATTTTTAGTTGAGCATCAGCAAGAGCGGTCTTGGTAGAAGCTAGCTCGTCTTCAATAGTCTTCTGGTCTCTGATCTGGAGTTTGCGGTCATCAACAAGTTGTTTCTGAATGGAATGCATGTTTCCCAAAGACTCAGAAAGCGTCATTAGTCGATCCTCTCTATCAGCAAGAAGTTCCTTCAAGTCTTTGACTCACCTATTCTCCTCCTCCTGATTGGACTTAAGTAGTCTCTTAACAATATCCTTGTGAACATCCTTAATCAGGTCGGCAAGAGAGAGGCCCATATCACCAATATCAGCACGAGTGGCAGGCACTTGCTGATTTGAGAAATCTCCATCACTAAGGCGCAAATACTCATATAAGCTGTTAATAATGGCCGGCTGGAAGACACTGACAGAAGATGGGACTATCAAAGAAGAAACAAAGTCTTCATTATTCAAATCAGCATCCTCGACAAGAACATCATCACCAACCATATCATCATCAGATGAAAGAATGATCAGCTCAGAGGGTGAAGAAGGAACAGGAACAGAAGGAAGGAGCAGAAATTGTTAAAGAGCAGCAGCATCGGCAGGCATGTAGTAGTTAGCAGGAACAGATGTTGAAGAGATTAGTTCGGCAGCACAAAAGCTTTGGAAGAACGGCAGAGGGAATGCAGGATGCACAATTATTTCACGCACTCTAGGTGGATGGAAAACACCACCGTCTTCCATAGAAAGAAATAAGGCCAGAATGAAGTTCAAGCAGGCACGACCTTTAAGAATCATGGCCATCAACTCGGCATTCATCAGCCTTGAGGTATAGACCAAGTGATCAGCACACTGGCGAGGATGAAACAACGGCAAAGTCAGTGCAACAGCGGCATATTTGACCAAGAAAAGTAGACCACGAGAATTAGTAGCTCTGAATTCAAGTATATCATGAAGTTCGTCATTGATCATCAAGCATCTTCTCATCCTCCCATTCGTGACGATGCAACCCTCCTTAGGAGAGGGACCAGGCAAGTGGATTTTGCCTCCAACCTTTAACTTCCCAGGTAAGCATTGAAGAGGATCATAGACAGGTTTAATCACTTTGAGCTTTGACACCCAGGGAGCCTTCCCTTTCTTCCTTTTGAAATCAGGCTTGATCCATGGTAAGAATGTAGGCTGCTCACTAGTTGAGCCAGCAAGAAAGGAATGGTTTGGACCAAAGGGATTGGGAATTTGCTGCAGGGTAGGTGTCGGTAGCTCTATGTAGTCCTTAGGATCTATCTCATCTGAGCTTTCATTTCCATTGGAAGTACTGACAACAGCAGCAGATCCAATAGCTGGAGCAGGAAGAGCTTCAGGAGCAGGCAGAAGGGGAAAGGAATCAGGAGCAAGTAAAGCATCCTGAAATTCCTCAAACTGCAAGTCAGCAGCAATTAACGCATCAAGGTTAGCAATCTGATCAGCTGGAACGGCTATCTCAGTATTGGCACCTCCTCCCGACTCAATAATATCCTTAACACCAGTAGGTTCCACCAGGATCACATCAGCAGAAGAGAGAGAGACCTGAATAATCTGAGTGACCAAAGTTTTCTCAGAGGCTTCATCATCAAGAATGATCTGAGTGTCAGTAGTTTGCTGAGATTGATGAGTGTCTGAAGTTGGCTCATCAGCAAGGTCTTCATCAGCACTTGCTCCTCCTAAAATCGGCAACTCTTTATCAGCAGCTTCATCAGCAACATGAGTATCTGGAGTTTTCTCAAGTGATGCAAGCTGGTCTTCATCAGCAGGTTGAGTGTCTGAAGTTTTCTCAACAATCTTTTCAACAGATTTATCAGCAGAGCCATGCTCAGAGCCATCACTAGCTAGTACTGAGTCAGCAAATGCTTCAGCAGATGACACAGAGGTAGGAGCAGTAGCTATTTGAGTTTGATCAGAAGAAGGCTTTTTAAAGACTATGCTTATCGGCATTTTGTCCAACTTATTGATTGAGTCAGAAGAAGTAGTGAGAGTGTCACCAGCAGCCTTGTGAGCGCAAACAAAGTCAGCAACATCAACAGAGAAACTGGGAGAAGGAATTGGAGTGACTGCGGGTTGCTCGGCAGGAGTTCTGGAAAGAAATGCTGCAGATTCTTGTATCAAATCAATGGTGGCTTTCTTCACTTTCTGCAAGAATTGATCAGCAAGGTGACCAACAGAGATGGTTTTACTATCATTGTAGATCAGTAAATCATCATTATCTTCTGGTCTTCCCAATTGATAGGGATCAGATTCCAAGAAGTTTGACTGCGGATTAAATACATCAGCATAGGCGACCAAAACACTTTGAACCATCAAGTCTTGACGAATTCTATCTTGGAAGAGTTAGACTCTATTCCAGGGAAGCGGCAGCAGATCAAAGAAGCGCTCAAAGTTTAATCTGAGCTCAGTTTCTAATAACCTTTGAAATTTTTGAAGAGGAACAAACTTCTCTTTGAACAGATCAGTAAGATTGTTCAGGCTTGAATAATCCACATAATCAGCAACCCTTCCAGAAGGTACTGACTCCTTTCGTTCTTCATGAAACTGGAGCAGTCGGCGAATAATGCGATGGAGATGATCAATGGGAAACACCCAATTCTTTGGTAGGACCTTGTTAGTGAAGGACCAATGGTTGCGATAGAAAGAATAGAAAGTGGGGTTTCTTACTGGTCTGCATCTTCTTACAACAGCAGATTTCTTCAATACATCGGCAATAGGGTCTTCAGCAAGGTCTTCTACTTCAGCTTTAATCCCAGGAGAAGTCAATGAAATACCAGAGAGAAGTGATGGAGCAAATCTTATCATTTTGGCTCTAGGATCAGCAGCTGGAATTGTCACAGACTGAATATGATCAGCAGGCTTTGGCTTTCGAACGGCAGATGGTTCACCGGCAGATATGATTTTTGACTTTTTGGATGGCTCTTTATCAGCAGCCTTGACTAACTTCCTGTTTCTAGGAGCAGCAGGAGTTGAGTCAGCAAGGATCCTGTCGGTAGAAGGAGTAGGAGTAGAAACATCGGTAGGTGCAACAGTAGCAACCTTAACCACTTTCTTTGCCTTTTTCTTTTTCGGAGAACCAACAGCTTGAACAACTACTGTGCCGGTAGAAGCCTTCTTGGTGATCCTATTCCAATCAGAAAGCTTGAAAGATTTGAGTTTATCAAAGTCAAAACTTGGAGGTGCTGGGAAAGCTCTAACGATCGCTGAGTTACGCCTCAGGATAGTGCTAATCAACATATAATGGCATCCCTTACCAGGGTGAGCCTTGTTCTTTCTTCTATCCTCCTTCCATTTAACAGCAGCAATAGCAATGACCCTGAACAGGTACGTACACCAGTTGAATTCTTCTTGCAACACAATGGTTGCTATTGCTTCAAACTGTATATCGGTAACATGGCTGTGAGAGCCAGACCTGCAGACTAAGCATCTGTCAACAATCTCGGCAAGTGCATAGAATCTCCTCCTGTAATGAGCCTTCAGATGATTATCTCCACTAAGCCTAGGACCGGCTCCTCTCATTAGAGTCCATGCCTTGTCTAAGGTCTTGTCATCAGTAATGGAGTCAACACCCTCATTCCCAAGTAAAGGAAATACTTCTGAAATAGACGATGGAGATACATAGATAGGAACGCCTACGACGGAGGAGTTAATGGAGATAAAAGTAGAAGGGTCATTTGGAGCAGTGATGACTGAGGCATTTGAGAAGAACTCTTATACTTGATTCAGAAAGATGAATTCAATCCCTGTCGGAGAGATGAAGGAATCGAGTAGAGAGCCAATCAATAAATTCTTCAAGAAATCCCCATCGGTTGAGTCATCGAAGAACAGAGAGTCCACGTAGCCTCCATAGATATCCTTCTCGTTGCTAGACATTTTTTGCAAAAACACTCAAGAAATCTGACAAGTTAAAATCAGATAAATCAAAATAAGTTTGGAAAGCAAGTGTAAAATCATCAAGTAGTTACCAGAGATTAGAGTAAGATCAGTTGAAAACTGGTAGGAAATACGAGATGATGAAGGTGAACACAAGCAACAGGAAGAGTGAAGAGAGAAAAGAATAAGAAGAGTTTTAAGTGAAGCTTTTATATGTTATGGAAGAGAGAGGGAGAGTGAATAGGAAGGGTTTGCATGGGAGAATGAGAATTAATGATGAGTTTAACTGTAGCGAGTATATCGGAGTACGTGCGCACATAATGAATTTAATGCGCGCACTGGACGATTTTAAAATAGACGGTTAAACTTAGGAGAGAGAAAGGGTAAAGAAGGCAACAATAATATAGTAAGCATAAAAGTTACCTTACTGATTTATCACAAAGATTTGGGATAAATCTTTGACACGATTTGGGTAAGGCGGTGCACACACGTGTCAGAGAGATGGTGTGACTGATTGTACCTTTGATTTGACTTTGCTTACGTCATGTGTCAGAGAATCCTTATCCGTTAAGAGGAGATCTACCGATGAATTTTGAATTTTTGAATTTTGGTAGATCGGCAAGACATAATTTGACAAGATGTTGATCGACAAGATATTATCGGCATAATGTTTGTCGGCAAAACATAGTTGCTTTGCTGATTTGATCGGCAGACTAACACAGGTAACAAAGTTAGCAAAATTTTAACCATAGAAATCAATCATACCTAGTTCACCTCTGAGGAATTCAAATCTTTTCTGATCTAAGGGCTTTGTCAGTATGTCTGCTCTTTGGAAGTCGGTATGAACCTTGAGCAGCACAATATTTCCCTTTTCTACATGTTCTTTCAGAAAGTGGTATTTGATGTCTATGTGTTTGGTTTTAGAGTGCATGACCGGATTGTTTGATACTGAGATAGCAGATTGATTGTCACAGTAAATGGGACAAACTTGAGATGGAACTCCATAGTCAACCAGCTGCTGCTTCATCCAAAGGATATGTGAACAGCAACTGCCGACAGCTATATACTCAGCTTCAGTAGTTGAAGTGGAAATTGATGCCTGCTTTTTACAAGACCAAGACACCAACCGATCACCAAAAAATTGGCATGTTCCACTTGTACTTTTTCTGGTTACCCTACAAGCTGCAAAGTCTGCATCTGAATAACCTATTAGATTAAAAGATGAATCTCTAGTATACCATAATCCAAGGTTAGCAGAACCACATAAGTATTTAATAATGCGTTTTACAGCTTGCAGATGGGATTCCCTAGGGTCAGCTTGAAACCTGGCACATACACAAACAACAAACATGATATCTGGCCTACTAGAAGATAGATAGATGAGTGAGCCAATCATACCTCGGTAGACAGTCATATCTACCTTCTTACCGGACTCATCCTTATCTAAATGAATGTTAGTGCCCATTGGTGTGCTTTGAGAATGAGCATTGTCGAAGCCAAACTTCCTCATTGGTTTGCTTGACTTGAAGTCCAAGGAAATATGTTAGTTCACCCATCATGCTCATCTCGAACTTGCTCTGCATTAGCTTCTCAAATCTCTTGCAAAGTGATTTATTTGTAGAACCAAAAATAATATCATCGACATATATTTGAACAAACAATGAATGACCCTTATGCTTGGCAACAAATAAAGTAGTATCGATTTTACCTCGAGTGAAACCTAAGCCATCACTAAGTAAGAACTTAGAAAAGGTTTCATACCATGCCCTTGGAGCTTGCTTCAAGCCATAGAGAGCTTTCTTCAATCGGTAGACATGATTAGGTTTCTTAGAATCCTCAAAACCAGGTGGTTGTTCAACATAAACAAGTTTTTGGAGTTCTCCATTCAAGAAGGCACTTTTCACGTCCATTTGATATAGATTGAATTCTTTGAAGGCAGCATAGGCTAAGAAAAGTCTTATAGCTTCCAATCTTGCAACCGGAGCAAATGTCTCGTCGTAGTCAATCCCTTCTTCTTGACGGTAGACTTTAGCAACTAACCTTGCTTTGTTTCTAGTGATATTCCCAGCTTCATCCAACTTGTTTATATAGACCCACTTTGTACCAATAACTTGCTGAGAAGTTGGTCTTGGCACAAGTTCCCATACTTTGCATCTTTCAAACTGATTCAGTTCCTCTTGCATGGCTTCAACCCAACCAGGATCGGCAAGAGCTTCTTCAGTCTTCTTTGGTTCTATGTTGGAGACCATAGCAGATGAGAAGAGACTTTCATCAAATGCTTTGCTGAGGTTCCTTGTCAATCTGGGACCAAAGACATCACCAATCACATTTTCTAATGGATGAACACGAACTGCTCTAACTTTTCTCGGCACATCATGTCTTACTGATTCTTGATGTAAAGATTCTAGAGGAGGATCAAGGTCAGCAGATGGTGGAGGAGAAGAAGAGTTTTGAGTGAGAGGTGGATGAAAACTTGAAGGATTAGGTCTTATAACACAAATTGGTTGAGGGCTAGATCTGTCTTCAGGATGATCAGCAGAGTTTGCATCAGCAAATGGATTATGAAAGTTATCAGTATGATAATGATCTGCCGATGATGGAAAATACTGAGTATCTGCTGGTTCTTCTACTAAAATGACTGGATCATCAGCTGGTACTTGACCTGCAGGGTTAGAATTACTGGATTCACCTGTCTCATGAGCACTAGAAGCATTAGTACTATTTGGAGTCTTGTCAGACTCTAACAAATCAAATTCATCAAAGGTTACATGAACAGATTCAACAATTTTCAGAAGTTTCTTATTAAAAACTCGAAAGGCCTTACTATGTTTAGCGTATCCAACAAAGATTCCTTCATCAGCTTTCTCATCAAATTTACCTATGTGCTCCTTACCGTTGTAAAGCACGTAACATTTGCAGCCGAATATTTTGAAAAATCTAATGTTGGGAATTCTGCCTCTCCAGAGTTAATAAGGAGTCTTGTTATGGAATTTGTTGATTAAAGATCTGTTCTGAGTGAAGCAGGCAGTATTGATGGCTTCAGCCCAAAAGTATTTCGGCAGCCTAGCTTCAGCAATCATGGTCTTACCAGCTTCAATGAGAGTTCTGTTCTTTCTCTCAACGACACCATTTTGTTGTGGTGTACCAGCAGCTGAGAAGTTGTGGTCTATGCCATGATCATCACAATACTGAGCAATACCATTGTTCTTGAATTCAGTGCCGTTGTCTGATCTCATACTGATGATATCGCATTCTTTCTGGGTTTGTAGTAGTCTGAATAACTTGGTAGCAACGGCATATGTGTCATCTTTGTGACTGAAAGTTTCCACCCAAGTATATCTAGAGAAATCATCTACTACAACCAAGGTGTATCTAATTCCCCAATACTTGCTGTAGCTGTGGGGCCAAATAGATCCATATGTAGAAATTGGAGGCACTTAGAGGTTGACATGCAGGGCTTGCTTCAGAAGGATGACTTGTGTTGTTTTCCAAGCTGGCAGGCCTTGCATTTCTTTGCTTGATCAGCAGACACTTGAGGCAGACCGGTAACTAGATTTGAACCGGCAAGCTTAGATAGATATTTGAATTTCAAGTGACTGAGTCTCTTATGCCATAGCCATGAGTTCTCACTGATGTTCTTAACTACAAAACAAACATTAGCAATACCAGTAATAGCACTTAAGTCTACTGCATAAATGTTACCTTTACGTTTGGCAGTGAGAAGAGTTTCGCTGGAAGCAATGTCTTTCACATAGCAACTGGAAGTAGTAAATACACATTGCATTCCTTTATCACAGAATTGTGATATTGATAGAAGGTTGTGTTTCAGACCATCCACTAGAGAGACCTTCTGTACAGTTACTGCACCTCTCTTGATGGTACCTACGCCGATGATTTTTCCTTTGGCATTATCACCAAAAACCACTGGGGGACCTGATGCTTCTGAGATATCGGCAAGTAGATCTGAAAATCATGTCATGTGTCTTGAACAGCCACTATCTAGAATCCACAAATCCTTGCTTGCACCAATTGAGGCCATAAAGCATTCCTGAAATAAAACAGTATGCTTATGGTCCCCCTTATTCTTGGGTCTGAGGGTTAGTTCCTCTTTGGTAACCACATCTGGCCACCACTAGAGGATGCAACCTCAGTGGGTCCAGATAGGTGCTTCAAGAGGCATTCATGAGCCTTGTGACCATAATCAGAACAATTAGAACATTTCACTTGACTGATAGGCTGTGGAGTCAGTAGAACATCATTCTGTTTAGTCAGTGCATCGGCAGAACTAGAGAATTGAGCAGGCACAAACTTAGTAGGTTTAAAGGTGATAGTGTTGCCTTTCTTTCCATTCTGTTTACCTTTAGCAGTTACCTTTTTAGGTACTTGTCCATCGGCAGCAGAGGTGGTTAGACCGGCAGCACTTACTCTGCTGATGTATTCACCAAGAATACCATTATCGGCAGACTCAGTATCAGCAACCTTAACATATCTTTGTTTGTGCTTATCATTCCTTTTGTTCTGGTTCTTAGGATACTTCATAGCCACAGCACTGTATATTGGCTTAGCATCCTTATGCACTGAGTTAACAGGACTACATTCAACTTTCTCATCCTTTTTCTCGGTCGCACAAGTTTCAGTAGAGCTACTGCTGCTGGAATCAAATCCTAACCCAGATTGGTCCTTATATGACATTTGGGTCTGTAGGATTGTTTCAACAGCAACTCTAGATTTTGTGTAAGAATCAATAGTCCTTGAGAGATAATCGTTTTTTTTCACAAGATCTTCGATCTGAGTTATCAATACTGCCACTTGGCTTTTGAGATCCAGGTTTTCTTTCTTTAGAGAAAAAGACTCAAGCTCACGTCCTTTGAGAACTTTAAGTTCAGACACAAGCAAGTCATTCTCTGCAGAAATTCTATTGAAATCAATAGTCATCACTTTATGAACGCTACTCAGCTTCTCATGATCAATAAAAAGTTCATCAATTGTCTCTACCATTCCAGCTTTGGATATTTCAGGAAAGGGATCAGCTAAAATTTTTGGGGCAGAGGTAATAGGTTCAGGAGAGAAGTTGGGTAGAGAAGAGATGGGTTTTGATAGGCATTTGGCAATGCTAGGATGTTCAGTAAATGAAAACTTCCTTGTCATCGGTAAGGGTGTTGGTTTGCCGGCAGTGAAGTGAGAAGAGGTACACTGGCCATAGAGTGAGGTTCCCACTTGATGAACTTTGTATCCATTAGGGTTTTCTGCTTTGACACTAATCTCTTTGAAGTGTGGTTGAGGTTTTCAAGCAGTTTCTTCTCTGATTGGAGTTCTTGGAGGAGATGGATCTCGGTAGACTGGAGTCGGTAATGATAATGTATCGGCATCTTCCAAGTCTAGGGCAACAAAACTTACATCGGCATCTTCATCTTCATCGGCATCTTCGTCTGAGTCAGTTTCACACCAGACCGGCAAGGCCTTTTCTGTGCTTTCATCGGCAACAAAGCCTCGAGACTTAGGATGTCTCTTGCTGAATGACTTCCTCACATACTCATATTTTGGTTGAGGACATTTGGAAGCAAAATGACCAGGTTTTCTGCAGTTGAAGCAGACCAAGTCACCTTTGTTGTTCTTTCCGTCGGTAGCACTGGTGGAGAGTTTGTTGTAGCTTGCTGGTTTTTGAAATGGTGATGTGAATGACTTTTGTTGCTGGTAATTTCCTTTCTGCATCTTTTTGAAGTCTTTAAACCTTTTGTAGTTTCTGGCGAAGGCGGCGAATTCATCTTCTTCCATAGGTTTGTCAGTGTTTACTTCTGGGTTTTTGGAGCTGCGGGGTGTTTGATGGGGATCTATAGGAGGGAATTTATTTGAAGGGAAGGATACCTGTGACTGAGCTGATAGAGACAAGTTTTTTAAATTTTTATCAAGAACGTTAAGTTTTTGCAGTTCTCTCTCATACAAGAATAGACTAGATACAAGATTTTGAATAGAAGTCTTGTTTAAGTCTCTAACCTCTCTAACAGCAGTGACCTTGGATTGATACTCATTTCCCAAAGAACTTATAAAATGAATATTTAGGTCTTTCATGGTATAAATCTTTCCTAATGAAGCACATAAATTACTTACCTCGCAGAATCTGTGTAGGCACTCCTGGGAGATTCACCATCTTGTTTCTTGAAGGATTCAAACTCAGTAATGCAGTCGTAGAGTCTGTTGTCCTTCACCTGATCATCTCTTTCAAAGTACGCAAGAAGTTTGTTCCAGCATTCTTGAGCCGTGGAGCACAAGTCAATGAGTTTGTATTGCTTGTCATCCAAACCACAAGAGATAATGTGGCATGCTTTTCCATCTAGGATAGCTGAAAGTTTGTCGTCATCGGTCCATTCCTCTCTGGGTTTTTCAACCAGAGTTTCCTCAATCTGAACATGGGTTTCTTGTTCAGTGTCACGATCAGCATGTTGTGTCAGCGGAGTGGAGGGAATAGGTCTATAGGTGGTTGAGACTTTTAAAGGAATGATTGGACCACCTTCTATGACCTTCATCAACCGATCATCGATTGAGTTCATATACTTTATCATACGAGATTTCCAGACACCAAACTCGTTGACATTCAACAACGGGATGGTGGTGATGTTGAATGACTGCATGATTTTTCCTGCCATGGTATCGGCAAACAAGCTGCAAAGCTTGGAAATTTCTTTCAAAATTCCAAGCTCTGATACCAATTGTTAGGCCCAATTGCTAGGAAAATAGGCTAGAGGGGGGGGGGGTGAATAGCCTTTTTAAAAACTTTTACAAAGAAACACTTTTATAAATACAAAGTCACTTATCAGTTTGCAAAATATTATCAGTAAGCGCAGCGGAGAAGATATTACTTAGTTTAACTCACACAAAATCAGTATGAAATGGTTTTGAGAGCTTGGTTTAAACACGAAGTAGTTTCTAAGAGTTCAATGCAGTTTCAAGAGATTGGTCAATGGAAATTACAATGAATCAGTAGAACCATATGCGATCTGCCGGTGATAGAGTTCCAACTGGTAAGGATAAAGTAAGCAACAGGGGAGACAATGATTTGGAGAGGTTCACAGTGTAAATACTGCTACGTCCTCTACCAAGTTTGGTCAGAACTTGGATTTGGGTTAAGAGTACTATTAGATATCTCTAGTCTATTACAAGCACGGCTTTTCCGGAAACAAAGACTAAATTCTAGAGATCACTAATGGATCATAATACAAATCTGACCAAGTGTTTTTGAGCGGCAAGTCCAAGAGAACTTATCTCACTCAGGTGGGTGTGTGAGTAACTCAAGCAACGTATTCCTTAAATGATCTAGTTCGGGAATACTGACATTTGTTGATGAGTTTGTGCACAAGTGTATGTCCTAATAAACGTATAATGATTATCTGGACAGAATGTTTGAGCTTCAATGAATACTCAAAACATTTAACTCTCTTCAATGCTCTAATTTCACCAACCTTCTTTAATGCACTAAGTCCTCTATTTATAGGGGGAGTAAATGACTTTAGTCTTGAGGAAGAAGGCTTGCAATTTTGAATTTCCAGCTGGGTGGTTGAGGAGCATTAAATGAGGTATCTTTAACATTAATGGCGAAGATATGGAGTACACGCATGCTTGCAAAAGTCTGATGGGTAAAGACCCCTTTATCTTAACCGGTTACCTGCAAAAAGCAAGTAGAGACAGAGTAGAGCTAAAAGTAGCTCGGTGTCAGACGGCGCAGTGATCATGATAGAGTAGTTTAACAACTTTCTGATAAGACAGTACAGAAAGGACAAAGACAATCAGTAAGTTGACTTTGAGATAGAACGATGAAACCTGACTGTCAGTAAGGTTCAGATTGTCCTTGCTGATTGTTTATGTCGTCGGCAACATGATTACTAAGTTGATCGGCAAGTTGAATTCTTGTCTGCTGATTTGCTTCCTTTGGCTGGTTTGCCTTGATTGAAGAGTTGTAATACACCTGTGCTGGTCACAAAGAATCCTAAGGATACCTTAAAAAGGTTCTAATAAAAATTGGGGGATCCTAAGTGTTAACTATGATTGGGATTAAGCAATTCTAGGTCTAGGACATATATTCGAACAACAGTTTGAAACATATATTCAACATTTTTGGTTTTAATTAAAATGGGCGGGCTGGTAGTGGGTTCTGGATCTGGGGCGGGTGGGCGGATCCGTAGCAGGTCGGGGCATTGGGCTTGGTGGTTAAGTGGGCAGCCTGAGTGATGGGTTTTTGGGCTTTTATAGAATTTGTATTTGGAAATTGGGTGGAGGTGGACTTTTGAATCTCAGATGGACTTTTATGGAGAAAAGATATGGGAGAAGGGGCCTCATGGAATTTTGCCATTTGCTTTCCCTTTTTTAATTTTTTCATAGTTCTTATTTTTTCATAGTTCTGGAAAGCTCTTAAGAAATTCATTGTCTTACACATTACTCCTTTATTACATGATTACAAGTGACGTGCCCAATAAATCATAAAGAAGGAGAGGCATTGCAAAATGCAAATATACGAAGATAAAGATATAGTTTTGAGGGAAATAATAAAGTTACAAAAAATGGTTACAAAATGTAGCTTACAAAATGAGGTGTCATAATTGTATTGGTGTTTTTAATTAGAGTGTGCCAGGTCCACTATCGATGTAGCCAATAAAATATCGCCACCACATCTTGTATCCTTCATTTTGTAACCCTAGCATTGCCCTAGTTTTGAAGATGCAATGTGGAGTGATGTGGCTGAGTGGAGGAGGGTGATAGGGAGGGTAGAATGGAAGGGTGGTTAGGGAAAAAGATGACGGGTAAGAATGTAGAGGGAAGAATAAATGAGGGTTTTTGTTTTTCTTTCATTTTTTTACTTAGGGTTCGTTAGGTGTATCAATTAATAATTTTAATGTTTTTTTTGTCTTTCTTCATGTAAATAGTGATTTTTTTTAGGAAAAAGTTAAAACACACCCCCAGTGAACGTGCAAAGCACATGTGAGTTAATTGAGTTATGTTAGCATTTCAGTCCAAAATTCTTTACTGATTAACATTATGAACTTTAGTTGGACCTTAAATTTATGAAATTTGAACATCAAACCCCAATCGACACACCTTGTAAACTTTGCACCTTAATTTATCATTTGCTGTTACGAAAATGAAACGTTCTGGGTCAAATGGACCTTTAATTATAATGTACACCTGCCAGTAACTGTAATCTTATAATAAAAAACACGTATAATGAATTTTACAGGGCAACTTAGTATTTGTTTGGACTGAATATATTAATGTTGCATTCTTAATGAGAATAACTAGTATGATGCTACAAGTAGTCACACTAAACTAATAAAATATTTACAGTTTTTTTTTAAGCAAATAAAACATTTAAAGTTAAATAGCTATAACAGTTGTCGCCTTATATGTGTCTCACGTGAGGCTGAAGGATAAAGAATGATAATGACAATATGATAATAGCGGTGATAAAACATTTAAAGTTAAATAGCTATAACAGTTGCCGCCTTATATGTCACGTGAGGCTGAAGGAAAACAAATGATAATGACAGTATGATAATAGCGGAATGTGTTAACTTAAACCACTCCAAGTTTACCTATTATACTAGCCGCTTTAACGACTTCACGATGTCCGGTTTATTGTATGTATGATTTGATGAAAAGTAATTACTGGCACTCAAGTCAAATTTTCAGAATCTTTCTAAGTAAAGTAATACAAAAAAGTATTATTTCACTCCCTTTTTCTATTATTATTATTATTATTATTATTGTTATTTTTTTTATTATTATTTTTAGAAAATCTGTTAAGCTAAACATGAAACATATTATTGTGGGTCTTATATAACTAGTTAGTAACCCGTCGATACTCGACGGGCATAGAAAAACTAATTAATATCATAATACTCCCTCCGTCCCGATCTTCTCATTTGCCATTTTTCATTGTCCCAAAAAAAGTTCTTTCCATTTCTACAATATGGGTTTAAATATGCATAAATACAACATGGCTAGTGAAGCAAGTGTCCATATCCTTAAAAAAGTTTGAAAAGTCAAATGTGAAAATCATTTTTAGACGGAGGAGTATTACTTAAGATAATATGAAAACAAATTTACGTAGAAGAGTAAGACTCTCCAATCTAATTCTTAGAAACGCTCCTCAGTAAATTATTTTGATGTTGCAAATCTACGTTAAACGCATTTATCAGTCTCACATTTTTTTCTCCAAATAGAAAAAACTGAAAAAAATAATTTAAAATTTTGAACTCACGAATTCTAAACATATGAACATACTTGTTTTTTTTTGAAAGAAACATAATCATTTCATAAACAATAACAAATGTTTAGAAGTCGGCTATCCACAAACGACGGAAGCTCAAGCTCGACCCAAACAGTGGGGCTAGCATTTTCAAACCCAAAAGTTGCCCAAAATATTACATCTGCCACAACATTGGCATTTCAACTTAACAAATTAACAGAAAAATGAGAATTTCTTGCTAACAAACTGCGGCGGGGAGGATATTTCAACCATGATCCAACATTAGCGCTTTGAAAAAGATAACGACCATCGCCGAGAACAAATTCATCATCATTGCCGAGTATTTGATTGAGATATGCAAACGAAGATTTGCTAAGAACAACAAAGACAATATACAAAATACCAAAGGCCCTCACATAAGGAGGGAAATCAAAGGCCTTCACATAAGGAGGGAAATCCAAAGCCCTCACATAAGGAGGGAAATCACAAACTCTTACATAAGAAGAGACAAACAAAATTATAAATACAATTTTAAACATATTATTTGAAGAAAAAACCTAATTAAAACAGACTTCAAGAAATAAACAAATCTAAAAACTAAATTCCTAATTTTACATTTATTAATTGACAATTGACAATTAATAAAAGTAAAATTAGGATCTCTCAAAATTAATGAATGAATGTTGAAGAAGAAACAAAAATTAAAAAAGAAATCAGATTCGAAAAAGAAAAAAAACGCAGATTAAACGAAATCCAAATAGACGAATTGAAATAATATCGGAAAGATTAATCGGAATCAGAACGGAACGGAACGGAACGTTGGTTTGAAGAAAAGATGAAGAAAGGGAATCTGAGAGAGAGAATCAGCAATAAGTTTACCCCCACCATTTTTTTTTTATTTTTTTTTTGCTTTTATTGTGCAATTTCGGTAAATTAATTGTGCATATCTTTTAATTCTCTTTTTTACTCCGCCGATATCCCTAATTCTAACCACGCCAGTTACAAAGCTCTCTTCTACCATCAAAAGCCGGCTTTTAGCATAAGCGAGGTGAGCGACCGCTCAGGGCCCCCCAATTTTGAAGGGCACATTTTTTTTTTCCAATACTAATTTCTTGTTCGAGTAATTTTTATAGTTTAGTTTTAGGGGAAAAATGATTTTAAATAGGACCCTAAAACTTTAAGACATTTTTGGACAGGCCCCGTCTACATACCATCGCATCGTTATCATAACTTTTCTCTCCCCACAAATGAACATGTAACATCATTTTTCTATCTATATTATTGGCCAAAATACGTTTACCCCCAATATATACACCAAATCCCACTCTGCACCCGACGCGAATTTTGTCTCAAAGTCATACCCAATGTTTAAATAATCCCACTTTGCCCCCTCGATCCAAACGGGTGTTAAAAATTTAACTAAATTGATCATGTGCATGGCACATGATGGGTATTTTGGTTATTTTCATTTTAACTCTTAATTTCCTAATAATTTAATTGTCCACTTTTCTCAAATACTGTCTTTTAAGGGAAAAAAACTCTTCTAATATATATGAGAAATTTAATAAACAACACACCAAAAATAAGTTAAGACAGAAAAAAATAGTAGCAAATAAAAAAAGGAGGAAAAAGGAAAGAAATGAGAAATGTAGGAAAAAGAATAAAAAGAGAAACAACAAAAAAAAAAAAAAACCAAAAACCTACCAGTATACGGGCAATTACACCCTTTAAGTTTTGGTGTCAAAAACATAAAAATCTGTCCTGTGCCATGCATGCATATGAGAAATTTCGTTAAATTTCTAACTTTCGTTAGGATCAAGGTGGCAAAGTGGGATCATTTAAACATTGTGTATGACATTGGGACAAAATTCGTGTCGGGGTGTAAAGTGGGATTTGGTGTATACATCGGGGGCTAAACGTATTTTGACCTATATTATTTGATAGTGTAACTTGCAGGGACCTTCAATCCAAGTAGTTGGCAACGTGTAATTGATTGACGTATGTGATATGTTATATACGTAATCATATAATGATGGTGTGATTTGTAAGTAAATGGAGTATGAAATGTTATGCACATTTATCTGTATAGTAAAACTTTACCCCTGGTAACCGTTTAGATCTATATGTATTTGTTTAGATTTTTCTTTATTTATTTTGTACAATAAATTTCTTCTTCTGATTCCGGTGTAGGTTTATTTTTTCCACTTGGAGGTTGAAATCAGATTAAGTATTCATCTATCAAATGCTTGTAGTAATTTTAAAGTTTGACAAACTTGAAAGATCATATATAACTAATATTTGGCTCTATGGGAATTTTCTTTATCTAATTTAGATCAAGTTTTTATTTATTTTTTAAAACTATTATCTTATAAAAATTACTAATTTTCCATAAATTTATGTGAGGACTTAAAAAATCACTCTCTCTTTCCTTATAAAAGATAGTTCAAGTTTTGCTTTTGTGATCAACTCAATTTAGCTTCGATCAATTGTCTATAAGTTGAAGGCATTTTCCAAAAATCCTCCACCCAAATTTTTATTCTTTATAAGGACTCTACATTTTTTTTTCTTTAAAGTTCATCTGTCACTCTAAGACATGTTATCAAACATTTTGATACCCTTGTATGGAGTCAAAAAAACTTCTAACAGTTGTATCTTGATGGACTTTTGAATAATAAATTTTTACCTTGTGGACTTTATAAAAATAAATTAAAATGCATGTTCATATCAAAATCAATTTTTTATTTGAATTTCCTAATAATTCATTAATAATAATAGTAGTGCATTAATAACTATTTTTAGAATTTACTAATAATTCATTAATAATAATCTTTTAAGTGTTGTACTCATTCAAAATTTAAGTGTTGTAGTATTACTATAAATATCTATATGGTATAATAATTTTATTATATGGTAAGTTCCATCATTATCATTCTCTATGTACTCATTCAAAATTTAAGGATTGCAGTACATCTTATAGATAGATGCATGTCTAACACAATGATGATGGACAAATACA
Source organism: Campanula takesimana (assembly GCA_026119855.1). NCBI lineage: Eukaryota > Viridiplantae > Streptophyta > Magnoliopsida > Asterales > Campanulaceae > Campanula > Campanula takesimana. The sequence goes on from JAOWBW010000002.1 coordinate 1,026,588, forward strand.
ATTTCTTCCGCCCCTCATGTAGTTTCATCGAAGTAGAGAAGTAAATATCCATCTGCACAAAAACAGAGGGAAAAACGTAGCATAAAAAGTAAAGAGCCGGACTATTGTTATTAATTTAGGTTATTTTTAATTATCCTATAAAAATCTAAAACTTATTATTAATATACCATTATATATAATCTATATCAATTTTTAGACTCTCATTAGAATAAATAAAAATAACTTAAATTAATGCTCAAAATTTATTCGTAGTAACAATGAAAAAAGAGTGACTAACTTTACGTGAGTATATCACATATGTTGTGGGTATACACTTGACTTGAAGATTTGCTGATATAATGCATTGGGCAATGCTAGTGGCACAAAATAAGTTTACAAAATGATGGATACAAAATAACGTGACGATATTTTATTAATTGCATCGATTGTAGACCCGCCACACTCTAATTAAAAGCACCAATAAAATTTTGATACATCATTTTGTGAGCCAAGTTTTGTGACTTTATATTTACCCTAATGCATTGGGCAATGCTAGGGAAGATTGAAACAAAAAACATTGTAACCATGAATTTTTCATGCTTAGATAAACATGTGGAAATACGTACATACCAACAAAATATTTTTATTCTGTACACAAATTTATAAATAACTTCAGCTAGATCTTAACGATTCATTTGAAATTTTGAAAAGATGTAGTACTATTCCACACTACCAGAATTTTAAAGACTGAATTTGGAATTTCAGAAACTGCAAAACAAAAAATAAAAGAAAAAAGAATTAAAAGAGATGATAATATTACTATGATTTTTGTACCACCTGTACTACCTTGTTGGAGAGCTTCACAACAACACATTAACTTGAACATTTCCCAAAATATATACCGGACACTTATTATATCCATCTCTGTCACCTGTTAAAAAAAATAATATTAAATATGTTGTGGATCAAAAAGAAATTTAGACGAAATGGAGGGAGTAGAACAAAGTCTATAGCATATATTCAAGCACGAACTGAAATCAAATAAATTAAAACAACTATAAAATATGAACAAAAGCAAAATGAAAGGCAGCTCGGAATCGGAGCTTTCGAACTTGGAGAAAAAGAGTTGGTCTCTGGTGCGGCGGCGCCGACCGAGCCATCCCCTTTTTTTTTCTTTTTTTTTTTTTTTTTTGCCCTCACATCCTTTTTTCCTCCACCAAAAGTAACACTTCTTATAACGAAATGTAACACATTTGTTTTTCAAAAGCAACACTTTTTTTTTTCAAAAATGTACCACAATTTTGATGCAATAGATTAAAGATAACATAAAAATTAACGACTAAATTAACGTAACACTTTTTATAAAGGAATGTAACATTATTTTTTCAAATGTAACACTTTTTTTTTCAAATGTAACACTTTTTTTTCTCCGAAAATTAATATAGGATTGACAACTAAACTAATGTTACATTTTATTAAAAATGAATGTAACATTTTTTTTCTCAATTGTAACATTTTACATTCTTAAATGTAGCATTATATATGAAATGTAACAATTTTTTATTGAGAAAGTAACAATTGAAATGCAAACCCAATTTTTTTTATAAAAACTGCTGTTACATTTGACAGTAGAAAAAGTGTTACTTTTTGAAGATGAAAGTGTTACTTTTATCAGAACAGAGTGTTACATTTCAGCTGACAAGAACTTCAAACTTTTTTATGTGTAAAAAAATGTTTAAAAAAAAAAAATCAAACCATATCATGACCTATGTAGTTTTATTCGTCTCGTCGAGACGAACACAACGGTATTTTTTTTAAAAAAATCTGAGTTATAAATCTTAAGATATAGCATTTTAAAGTTAATGAGTTTTTTTTTTTTTTTTTAGGACACGTGTCACTCAGGGAGAGGGGGAAGGAGCCGGGCGGGGCGGGTCGGCCGGGTCGGCCCATGGGCCAGACCCGCCGCACGCCATGCGGCGGTCTGACGTGAGAATTTGTCGGAGAAAAATTTGTCAATGAAATCAAAGATTCAAGAAGGAAGCTGCATGTGCAAAAACAAAAAAAAAAAAACATAGGATTTTAGTGAGAGAAAAAAACCAATATAAATGAAGTCACCATCTTTACTATTGACGGATCTCAAAGTTATGTAGGTAAAAAATTTGTTGCTATATTTTGGTAAATTTGAATTTCAAATGTGATAGTAATAATCTATCAAATCTATTCCAGCATAAATTAGATGGAAATGCAATCTTCAGATAATTTGAAATTTGAGTTTAAATTAGGATAATAATCTATAAAAAAAATTCTTTTGATAAAAAAAATAAATTTAAAGTTGCTTGAATCAACCAATAATCTTTCGCCACGTGGAATTCCACGTCATAAAGCCACGTGGCGGGCTGTATGAGCATGAAATGTTTTTGTTTTTATATTATATATAGATATGTTTTTCACGTGAAACTTAAATATAACGACACGATGGTAGATAGGCTTTTTTAATTATAAATCATTTCAAATATACTCACTATAATGCCACTTTATAATGATTTCATTAGTTGACGTTGTCCAATTTTTACACGTATGCAGACCTAGGTTAATAATTAATTAATACACTCAATTCAAATACTCTATACACTCCAAGTAAAATTATTCATTAAAAACTATTTTATTTACATTATTTTTCTATATTGGTATAATTATTTATTTTCAAAAAAGTTTCAAGGAAACATTTCAATTTACAAACATACAGTACTAATTAATAAAAATATTTTATCCCAATAAACAACACAAAATCTTGTGAAATAATTGTTTTTTTTTTTTTTTTGTAAAAATTAAAAGGAAAACCTACTTATAACTTTAAAATTGCACGCTTATTAATTGAAACTCCGTCTGTCTATATATAGTAATATGTCTATTAAATGTTTAGTTTTGCCATATAGTAATAGGGAAAATGATAAATAAGGGCCTGAAGTTTGGGGGTCATTCGTAGGTAGGGGTCCGAAGTTTCAAAACTAGCAGATTAGGGCCTGAAGATAGGAAAAACTAGCAAATAGGGGTTTTTTGACGGAAAAGTTAGATTTTTCAGTTAAATCAGCATATGCCGTGCACATGTGGACTTAATTGAAATTAATATTACTATTAAAGGGGTAAAACAAATATTTTAAAAATTAAAAGGACTAAATTTTTTTTCACTAATATAAAATTTACTAAATTAATGTTAATTTTTTGAAAATGAAAACCACTATATTTTTTTATAATAAATATTTTTTTAAAAAAAATGAGAACCTACGTCGTTAATTAATTATTTCATTAAATTAATTATTTTGAAAAATTATTTGAAGTATTATTTTAAAATATTTTTTTAAAAATGAGAACCTACGTTGTTAATTAATTATTTCACTAAATTAATTATTTTGAAAAGTTATTTGAATTATTATTTTAAAAATTATTAGGCTAGATTGTTTTAGTAAAATATTTTTTCAAATAATTTAGTGAAATGTTTTTTTAAATAAATAGTTTAGTGAAATTATTTTTTCACAAAAAAATTAATTTGTGAAAAAAAAATATATTTTAGTGAATTATATATTGGTGAAAATTTTACTTTTAGACCTTTAAAATTTATAATATTCATTTAACTCCTTAAATAGTAACATTTATTTTAATTAAGTCCACATGTGCACGACACATGCGGATTTAACTGAAAAATCTAACTTTTTGGTCAAAAAACCCATATTTGCTAGTTTATCCTATCTTCAGGCCCTGATCTGCTAGTTTTGAAACTTCAGACCCCTACCTACGAATGACCCTCAAACTTCAGGCCCTTATTTATCATTTGCCCATAGGAATATGGTAGTTTTAACGAGCAGACTAAACTGGCAAATCTTAAGATAAAACCCTATTTGTCTAGTGTTAGACAATTTTTTTTTTTTTTAAATAAGAATGGCCCATGCAAAAATAGTATTTTAAAAGAAAAAAAAGGAAGGATGTTATTGTATTTTCAATGAACATGCCATGTGTGCAGTAGTGGACACAGAACATTTAAATGGGTGATAGTGAACCCACTTACTCAAATAATGTATGTAGTTTAGTCGTTAAGATAGTAGGAATTTTAACCTCATGTTGCAAATTCGAGACTCACAACTAGCATTATCTTCTTGATACGAAGCTTTATGATTTATAGTGTATTTGTGCACCTACTTACAAAACGCTCTACGTCTGCCACTGCATGTGTGAACTTTGGGTGATTTATCTCCACAAATATACAACCATTAGTCGTTTGTATGCATGAGAACTACTATATGTATTGACCTTCCAACTCCCTTCACTGATGCAAGGATTATTATTACACTGGCATACATTGGCAAATATTTTTTTTTTGCATGGGACACATTATTATTAATGTATTCACTTCAATATAATGTCTTCAAATCACCAAAAACGACTTACTCTTTTGAAGTCATGGTGTGCATTTTTTTACCATAAAATAAAATTATGGCAATGCATATATACTCCCTCCTTTCTTCTTTAATTTACAATTTTTATAGATAGAGACGAAGGAAGCATATATATAATCAATCTAAAAGGTAGCATTAGTCGGGCATACAAAGAAACTATTACTACACTGAAAATTAAAAGCATTTCAACATTAATGTCCCCCTTCCTTCCCTACATCATATCTATCATTTTCCTAACAAGACCATTCATCAATTTTTAACCCAAAATAGAACTCAAAAGAGGTTCTCTTACAATCATTAAGTCCTTTACTTTCCTATTTCATAGACACACAACTATCATTTACCTACCTATCTCATATAGCCTACTTTCTCTCTTTGACCACTTGTACCCCTTCTACATTAATAAAATTCTCATATTGCCCTTCTTTCATAATTATGGATTGTTATGGTTGCGGACGGCGAAAATCTAGAGCATCCGATGAGATAAGTTTAGCAAACGGGATACCAGAGGTCGTCTTTGGGTGGTTAGAACTGGCGGCACCAACAACAGTAGCAGAGGATTCTTGAGTTAAGGACGATGATGAGGAACATGCAATTACTCGGACGCATTGTGCGCACATTGCTAGGGTGGTTGGGGGAATCTTGTTCATGTATGACATCTGAGAAAGCTTGAGCGCTCTAAGTTCAGCCAACTCCTTCTGCAAGCGCTTGTTCTCCTCACTCAGAGTCTGGCAACACTTTTTCAGATATCTGCAATCCACCTCTGTTTGCTTCAACTTAGTCCTGCATTATTTGAGATAACTTTTAGTCACGTTTTTCTTTATAAAAACACACACACACACACACACACACACAAAAACTTACTCATGATGGCTAAAACTTTCATAAATGTTGCATTGTTACATTAATTTTAATGTTTTTTTTAGTGTAACAATGATTTGTAAGAAATTATACATAAACATTAATACATAGTTAACCGAAAAAATTCCCTTATCATCTTAAAAACACGTCGCAGTGACTTATTACAGAAGTTAACTAGTATGAGGTTAAAAGTTGTTAAGCTAAACGATGAAACATTTATACAATAATATAGTTATTACAAGTACCAAATCATACGATTTTCATGTGAGGCATGAGATGGAATTATCGATAACGACAACCTGGTAATAGCTGAGTTTGTTATTTTAAATCAGTTCTTCTGATTTACTCATTAAAATACTGCTTTAATGATTCCAAGAGTTGACGTCTCCAATTTATTTTTGTGTACACAGTTGATGGCACAATAATTAGTGCACTCAAGTCAAATTCTCGGTCTGCTTTTTAAAGTAATACCAAAAATGCCCCATTTTATCCCTATTTATACTTTGAAATTTTTTTCTAAAAGAAGAAAAAGTTTCAAGAAAACATTACATCAAATGATCACTTAATAATTTTCTTCATTAAAGTTAACATTCTAATATTAGATATTATAGGTTAAAAAAATTATCGTAAAACACATTATTAAAAGAAAAACTAGGGCACATTTCTTAATTTCATAATACAATACTAAAAATAAGAGACCTTTTAAGTTCCAATAATAACCTTTGAAGGGAAAAATTAATCACCTTGCCCTCCTGTTTTGAAACCAAACTTCCACTTGTCTAGGGCATAGATCCAGTTGTTTCGCCAAAGCCACCTTTTGCTTCTGCAAAAAATAAAATAAAATGCTTTAAAAAAACAAAAAACAAAAAACAAATACTCTCTCCGTTTCAAAATATATTCCGCTTTAGACTTTTTCACACTTATTAAGAAATGTAATTAATGCATGTTAAAAAAGACCCATTTGCCCCTAAATAATTTAACTTTCTAGGTGATTAAATACTTGCATAAGAGATACTTTCACCATCATTAATAAGGGTATAATTGAGACAAAATAGTAAAAGTACATTGATAATAGTAAAGCGACAGATATTTTGAAACAATTTTTTTACTCCTAAAGCGACGGATAATTTGAAACGGAGGGAGTAATTAATTAAATCAAAATTTATTACTCCCACAAGCAAAACAAACTGATTTGAGAAACTATTTACGAAATCTGCCACTCACCGTACTGAGCGTATTATGCACCTTGAACGTTTCTTCAAGCACCGCCGCTTGCTCCTTCGACAGCCTGAGCTTCTTCCTCACCGCCGCCGTATCTCCGCCATCTTCATCCTCGCTGACCACCACGTAATTAGGGCTCAGGTCTCTGTCCGCCTCATAATTCTCTCCTCCTCCTCCTCCTCTTCTCTCCACCGATCTCTTATACCCGCTCAAGCTAGTCGTCGACACCGTGCTGTGACTGTGCGGCGGCGACAAAACCATCACTTCTGCCTCCACCTCCCGCTCCTTCACCACCATCGCTGCCGTCTGCCGCCTCTTCTCTTCAATGTACGCCGTCATCTCCTTCTCCATCTCTGCATTATCAATCATTCATTCACATCAAAATTCATCAATCTAAACTGACAATTAATCAAAATTAGCCTCAAAAATTGTCTGATTAATCAAAATTAAGCTTTAATCATATTTAGTAACTGAAATTCAAAAGCGATTTTGAAAAACTCAAATTTGCATGTGTGTAAATATAAAATTAAATTACAGATAGATACATACCAGCATAAGAATTAGCAGGGGGGACGATTTGATGATTATGGGGATATGAATTGAAAGGAGAAGGGATTAATGTGTAGGGACAAAGCGGAATAGAAGAAACTAATTTAGTTGGAGGAGCAACCACTCGTGGTGGTGGCGGAGGCGGAGGAGGGCATTTCAGGGATAAAGTCAAGTTTAATCCATGATCATCTTCCATTTTCTCTCTCTAAAATGATTGAAGGGGGACACAAGAGAGAGAGAGAGAAGCTATAACAGACACTTTTTTTTGTGTGAAACTGAAAGCTTACTAGGTAGTGTGGGATTTATGTTGGTAAGTGTGTGGGTATATATAGGGGGTTTGCTTGAGTAATCTTACACATCAACAGTTCAAATTTATTGTTTTTTAAATATGTGTATTTTTATTTTTATTTTTATTTTGAGATTTGAGTTTATAGTTTGAGTGTACAGCAGTCAAATAACACTCACTTTTGACTGTTTATTTTGATCTTGACCATCCATATTCAAGAGGTTTTTTAAGGATATTTTTGACATTCGATTCGATTCCTTCATCTCGTCCTGCCATTTAACTCGCGCATTTGGCATTGATGCAACCCGACTTTAATTTAATACTGTACTCTTTTTGTCTTGAAATAAATGTACCTAAAAAAAATTGGAGTTTATTGCAAAAGTAGCATGCGTACTTTGTGCAATATATCAATTTGACTAGCGTACTTAATAAACATCAAATGTGACATGCGTACTTATGATTGACAATATTTTTAGACTAATTTTTAACCCCCGTTAAAAACTTAACAGGTCTGTTAATAACTTAACGAAAAGTTAGATTAACATTTTTTAAATTGACCCTAAAGTTTTAAATAAACCCCCTTATCATCATCAACTTCCTCTTCCATCTTCATAGCCCCAATCTTACCAGCCACCATAAAACAATTGATACCAATCCAGAAAATAACAAGTAAAATTTATATCTATTTAACACCAATTTTACAATAATATCATTAATCAAAAAAAAAAAAACCCAGAACCCAGATCTGGGATGCCCCCTTCTCGTCCTCTCAAATTCGCTAGCTGCCGGAACGGGGAAGGGGTGATGGTTGCCGGAGTTGGGCGGAAGAGAGATGACCGGAGATAATGGGGTTGACTGGAGTTGGGGAGGCGAGTGGTCGCCGGAGTTGAGGGAGGGGATCGTCGGAATTGAGGGAGGGGGTCGCCGGAGTTGGTAAGTTAGAGAGAGAAAGGAGAGAGGGAGAGGGAGTTTAGAGAGAGATAGAACTTTTTTCTTCAACAGAGAGAGAGAGGGAGAGAGAGTTGGGTGTGCCGGAGTTAAGGGAGGGGGTCGCCGGAATGAGGGAGGGGGTCGCCGGAGTTAGAGGGGTCGCCGGAGTTGGTAAGTTAGAGAGAGAAAGGAGAGAGAGAGAGAGGGAGTTTAGAGAGAGATAGAGCTTTTTTTTGTCAACAGAGAGAGAGAGAGAGAGCTGGTGTGCCGGAGTTGAGGGAGGGGATCGTCGGAATTGAGGGAGGGGTCGCCGGAGTTAGAGGGGGTCGCCGGAGTTGGTAAGTTAGAGAGAGAAATGAGAGAGGGAGAGGGAGGGAGTTTAGAGAGAGATAAAGTTTTTTTTTTTTGTCAAGAGAGAGAGAGAGCTGGGTGATTTGGGAGGTTGAGGAGTACTTATTACTCCCTCCTTCCCAAAATAATCTTTACATTTTACTATTCAAACTTTTTTAAGGATTATATGGATAGATAAAATACTTCGTTGGAATAAGACGTAAATTCAAAATGCCCCCGTCCTAAAACGTAAATCTGATATTATAATAAAAGTCATACTTTTTGTTAAGTTATTAGCATCCCCGTTAACATTTTAATGGAGGTTAAAAATTAGTCTAAAAATATTGTCAATCATAAGTACGCATGTCACATTTGATGTTTATTAAGTACGCGAGTCAAATTGATATATTGCACAAAGTACGCATACCGCTTTTGCAATAAACTCAAAAGAATTGTTACAAACACCAAATTACTATAAGGTGTCAAAATTGGGCAATGATGATTTATGTGCCAGGGGAGAGAAGAAGGGAGATTGGAGGTGGTGACTGACAATCGCCTCAATCATGATGATGGGGTTATTGCTTTGTTTGTGTTAATGCTTCTTTCAGCGTCTCTACTTTTCACTAGCACTTTTTCCCCTTTTTTCTTTTATTTTCTTTTCTTTTCATTTTGCATGGCTATTTTGGAGTCACATTTAACTATGGTTAACTTTGATTAATAGGTTGATTACTCTTTCTTTTTGTCCCAAAATAAATGTCATGGTTAATACTCCATCCGTCCCTCTTTAACTTACAAAAAATGAATTGAGCACATTAATTAATGAAAAAGTGAAAAAGGTTATGTGTTGTGAGTGTAGATGGTTGGGTGGGAGAGAGAAAGTGAGATGGAGAATAGTTAGTGGATAATTGTTGTGAGTATGACAAGTGGCTCCTACCATTATAAAAGTATTAAAACATTTATATTTTAAGATTTTGTAAGTTAAAGTGGGACAACCAAATGGGTAATTTTTGTAGATTAAAGAGGGAAGGAGGGAGTAAGTTAATATTTTTAAACTTTTAATTATATTTTCTTGATTGCCTCGATCTATTTATATGGGTAGAGTGACACCTCCTATGACATTGCAATGCTTGTGCCTATTAGAATGAATAATATAAAAAACTCACCAAGCTTCAAAATTTATTTTTAGTAAGACGACATTTATTTTGTAGCAAGCAAACATGGAAAGTAAAATATTTATTTCGAAAAAAAGAGTAAAACTTAAACAATTACCTAGGAAGGATAATTATTGATATTGATTTTTTTTAACAGAAAATTAATGATACAGTTAAAATTACCTAATATTAATAATAGTACATCTAGCAAGTGCACAATTTCAAAATTCTAATTTGAAATTGGATGCAACTAGTTCAAAGGCTATTTTGTTATATCAATTATAAGTCTATAGCTTTTAAATGAAGATACCAAACATAGTTTTATATTACCCTGTTAACATACTATCGCTTTGACTGTTGTTATAGTCAAATTGATTGAACTTTGACCGAAAAATTATGAAAAATTTAATAAATTTAATTCATATTTAAATATCAAAGATGGTATCATTTTCACTGTCTAATCAACTCAATTGAATTTTGACAATAATTATTCTGAAAAATAATTATTTTTACGCAATTTGAAATAGTGATTGGAGTAGTATTTTTAGTGATGTGTAAAAATTTAAGAATTGCAAAAATGAGGATTGAATTTTAATGAAGTTAGACTTGAATATCTTCAAAATTCAATTGTAGTGATTGATTATGAAAATTAAAGTTAAGCTATTATTAAAGGGTATAATTTTCTTTTTGCATTTCAACGTCGTTTCTAGCTTTTGATTTCTCTCAACCCAAAAGTATTACTCCCTCCGGCCCTCTTTAATTTAATAAAGTTATCATTTTGATTATCCAACTTTAATTAAAAAATACAAAAATAATTATTTTTTTAATATTTTTAAATTATGAGATACATTTGTTATACTCACAATTACTATACACTTAATATTCTTTACCTCACTTTCTCTCTTTTATCCGACTATTTATATTTATAATATATCACTTTTTTAATTATTTTCTAATTTTTATGCTAAAACTTATTTTTGTAAATTAAAAAGGAACGGAAAAAAGGTGTATATCACAAAAAAAAAAAAAAAAAAAAAAAAAGAAAAAGGGGAAACGGCTTTCTCGTTCATTGACCATTGACTAAAGAGTGATATTCCTCGTGAGGGAAACAGTGAGAGAGAGTGTGAGGATAGCACAATGCACACGCACGAGATGAGTCAACCATCTTTAGGAAACGGCCAATTGTGGGTCCCACATGTGCATATTGCACGTGTGGGGTCGTCAACCACCCAACCAACTCAGTTAAGGATACTCACAAAGATTTTGCTAGGGTACTAGCATGATTTTCAGTATACACCCCTTAAGTTTTAATTTATTTCGTTACACACCCACTTGTTTGTAATTTAATGGCATTGCCAAAATTTTGGTGCAAAAATTTTTGTCCCAAAATAAGTGTCAATTTTTAAGAAATCTTTGTCCCAAAATAAGTGTCTTTTTTTAACATAACTTTGTCCCTAAATGTTTTTTTCGAAAAAATTTTCACCGGTTTCTTTATACGTGCAAAACTAAATGTTTTGAAAAATTTGAAAGGAGATTACAAGATTATATATGAATATTTGCTACCAAATTGTACAAAAAAGTTGAGATTTTCAGTGTCCCTTAAAATGAAATTTGGACACTCATTTAGGGACAGAGGTAGTACTATCCTCTATAATAGAGTAAAATCATATACTAACTGATCATGTTTTGAAGTGAGAACTATCTTTTGGCATGAGTTCTCCAAAAAGAACTATTTTGATTTCAAATATCCCATGTATCAAAGTTTTTCAAAGAATTTATGTTTGAGAAGTGCAAAGAGAAAACAAGAAGAGGCCTGAGTTAGTAAGAATTATAGTTTTTTTTTTTTTTGTGTGTGTGTGTGTGTGTGACATCCTGTAAAATTCTGGCAGGAATATTTGTAATGGTTTTTTTTTAGGTTGTTTTGTTTTTCTTGCTCTGTTTGTAACCATTTGATTTAAACCCTAAACTCCATAGAAATACATAAATGTTTCTAAAGCAATTGTATAAAACATATAGCAGAATAGATCATGTTTGCATTTGCTTAATAGCTACATTTATTAAAGTAGCAATCAAAATAAAAGAGACCACTCCAGTTCTGCAGGAGAAAAAACGCCATCTCCAAAATATCATTTTAGATTCATAATCATCTGGTATATAACATTAGAACTGAACAAAAGCGAGTACTCTCTCCGTCCCAAAACATCTTGTGTCCATTCTCAAAATAGTAAAAAGTGTTTTGTCACGGAGGGAGTACGATATTTGTTTGTCTTCAGTAAAAAAATAACGGAACAAAACATTAATAATCTCAATACCAAACCAAACATCACAAAAAAAAAAAAAAGGCCACAAACCATAAAAACAAAAAAGTTCCAATATAGTGCCATGTTTACCAATTGACTGCAATGTTTACATCATGCTTGACCAAAAAGGCCACAAATCATAACAACAAAAAAGAATTTCCACTATAGTGAAATGTTTACATCACCAAAAAAAAAAAAAAAAAAAACTAAAAAAAACTTAAGTTTTCCATTCAACAAAAACTACATCTAAATGAGAAACCAAATTAACTTAGGGATTTCGTCTTCTTGCCTCTGTTTTGAACTGACTCACTCCTCAACTGCCTTATACTCTCACTGTTTTGACTGGATGGAATCCCATTTTCCCTTGCTTGTGTAGTAGGTACCTCTGTTGTTGTTCACTTCCTGGACCCTGAACTGGATGTTTCCTTGGCCTACCCACCCTCCTCTGTACCAAACAAAATTAAATGATAATCGTTAAAACACATATTGTTACAGTTTTATCCTTATACCAACTTATACAAAAGAAAATAGTAATACACATGCTGTTACAGTTGGTCTTCTCTCCCCACCATGGCCTTCGCATGTTCTGGCATTATGACGAGTATTGCCACAGAGCGTACAATGCATCACGGTCCCCTTCTTTGATACTTTGTTGGAATTTGTTGCAACTTTTGGGACTTCTTCTTTGTCTTTTTTCCTTAACTTCCTTGGTCTACCTGGTTGGACATGATGTTAAGGAGGAAGAATCTTCACCATCCCATTCAGATGTTCCCACATACTATGTCCATTTATTGGATTTATATTATAGTTGTAGATAGCTTTCCATGTATCTAATCTATAAGCTTGATGAACCCACTCTTCAGGCACTCCAGCCCCACCATTTCTCCCATACTTGAAAATTGCAGCAACAACATGTTTGCAAGGAATTCTTGTGAGGTCCCATCTGTTACAACTAAAAGTATGCTCTCTAAGATCACAATGACACTACTCGCCATATGGGCCAACTAGTTGATACTTACTGTCACCATTCCAAGTGCAAATAAATAAGGATGCATCATCCTTCACCTTCTCAAATTTTTCCTGTATCTTAGGACACAATGGACCAGGAGTTGCTTCAATTTTTTTTCCTAACTTCCTTAATTCTCCTCATCAAATAATTCCTTATTCCTTCCAACAAATAGATTAAAGGCTTATCCCTCACAGATGCTAACTTCCCATTCAGGCACTCACAATGGTTGTTATACATGATATCACTCTTAGTACTTGTCCTAAAATTGCATCTTGCCCAATGTTTAAAAGGATGAGAACTTACCCAATCAAATGCTTTCTTAGCTTTACTCTTCATATCTTCCATAACATACCCAAACCTCCTTGTATTGTAGGCACTAGCAACATTCAAGAACAACTCCTTCATCATTTCACCCTTGAATTGTTTCTTAAAGATCTTGTACATATGGAACACACAGAATCTTTGCTCCACATTTGGTAGGACCTTTTCAACATCTGGAACAAGACCCTACACAAAGACAACATAGTTATAAATCAATAAACACATTACCAAGAAAATTTATATGAAAATGTTCAAATTTTACCTTATGTTTATCTGATATGATTGTCCAGTTGAACTGGTTCTCAATTTTGAGATCATCAGCCAGGAGCTCATTGAACCACTTCCAAGAGGCATAATTTTCAACTTCCACAACTGCATATGCTACTGGATACATTCCATTGTTGGAGTCAATGCCAACAGCTGTGAGTAATTATCATGGGAATGGACCCTTGATGAATGCCCCATCCAACCCTATCAATTTTCTACACCCAGCTGCAAAATCAAGCTTTAAAAGTTCCAAACAAAAGTATACTCTTCTGAATCTTCTATCTTCAGTGTCTGAGGTTGGATCTTCAAGATCTATCTTGATTGTGGACCCTGGCATACTAATAGTCTCTCAGCGTGCTATACTGTGACTTGAAGGAACCATGTACCATCTCTTCTGCTTTCTTCTTAGCCTTGATCACTTTAAACCTAGAAACTTCATGGGCATGATCAATCATTACTTGTGCAATGAATGCACTCATTGACCATTCAGGAGTCTTCCTGATGGTTTGTCCCTGTTCTCCCCTCTTTGACTTCCTTTTCCAACATCCATTACTTTATGTGACAGATTTGGTCTCAAAACCTCACCATACTCATCATCACTCTCAATAATTATTAGTTCATCCCAATCTATGTTACCAATTAAGTCATCAACATTATTTCTATCATTAGATGTCCCAGTCCATTCAACATTTGTAGCCCAATCATTTAAATCCATCTCAACATTCAACTCAGGGTCACTGTCTTCTTCAAGTACATCATTACCCTTATCATTTTCTTTTTTCAACATTTCTGTAACACCATCAAACTCAGCCTCCATTACAGTCATTTCCTCTTCATTTAAATCTTCTTCTCCAATCCAATCATGCTCTGCATTTTTATCCCACTCATACCCAGACTCAGAGACATCTTTCAATGAGCTCCTCACATTTTTTTTTCATTTTCACCTCCAAGCTCTGCAATCATCTCTCTAAGTGTTGCATTATCAATGTATGTTTTTCTAGTACCCTCATCTTTATCAGGACCTGTTATAAAGGGAAAAAAAATAAGGCACAATTAATTAAGCATATAGTGCAACAATTTACTAAAAACAAAATAGACCAATGTGGGCCACCATTAGTATATTTGGTACAGAAAAAGCACATGGGTAACAGAAAATAGACACTTTTATACTTAATTGACCCTACCATTCATGAATAGAACCAAGAAAAATGAAATAAACACTTATCTTTCCAGAACCATACTGTACCCCAAAGAGAATGGGAGGAAAAAGATACATACCAGCCATTGCAATCAGCCAAACCCTAGCTCCAATCCGCCAGAAAACGAGAAGCCGGAGTCAACTAGTAAATCACGTTGGTGATTCTGATTGATTTTGCCGTTGTGTCTATCGGTCTTTAAAAAACCCTTGTCGATTTTTGTTGATTTTGTGCGGTATAACCCAACAAAATGCGTAGTAATCCCTTGTATTTAACTAAACATGGTATTCCTATTTTACCCTTCAAACAATGGCACGTGGATAAGCAAAGTTTGAGTGAACGGATTTTTTTGGATGGAGTTAGTCAGAGTGATCACGGAGGCAAAAAAAAAAAAAATAGTTCAGGCTATTAAACGTAAGAAAAACTAGTTGAGTGATCAAAACTACTCATGACCAATAGTTGAGTGATCATAAATGCAATTTTTCCTTTATTTATTCATAGTTCTGGAAAGCTCTTAAGAAATTCCTAGTCTTACACATTACTCTTTTATTACATGATTACAAGTCCAATAAATCATAAATAAGGAGAGACATTGCAAGATGCAAGTATACAAAGATAAAGATATAGTTTTGAAAATGCAATGTGGAGTGATGTGGCTGAGCGAAGAAGGGTGGGAGGGAGGGTAGAATGGAAGGGGGAAGGGGAAAGGTGGTTGGGGAAGATGATGTGTAAAAATGCAGAGGGATGAAGCTGGAAATGAGAGTTTTTTCTTTCATTTTTTCCCTTAGGGTTCGTTAGGTGTATCAATTAATATTTAAATGTTTTTTGTCTTTCTTCATAAGAAATAGTGAAAACTTTAGGAAAAAGTTAAAACACCCCCCAGTGAACGTGCAAAGCACATGTGAGTTAATTGAGTTATGTTAGCATTTCAGTCCAAAATTCTTTACTGATTAACATTATGAACTTTAGTTGGACCTTAAATTTATGAAATTTGAACATCAAACACCCAATCATTATTTCGTTACTTTGTACCTTAATTTATTATTTGCCGTTACACTGAAACGTTCTGGGGTAATAACCTTTGATTATAATACACCTGCCAGTAACTGTAATCTTAAATTAAAAAAATATTTTTTATTTTTGTTTGGATAATTAATAGTAAAAAAAGAATTTTACATGCTAATTTACTCAATACATTAAGTAATGAAAATAGTACAAGTAAACAACAAAAATATTTAAAGTTTTTTTTAAGCAAATATAAAACATTTAAAGTTAAAAGTTATATGTATAATGTGCCATGTGTCACTGAAGGATGAAGATAATGACAATATGATAATAGCGGTGATAAAAATTTAAAGTTAAATGCTATAACGGTTGCCGTATGAAAAAAATAATTTGAAAAAAAAAATGATAATGACAGTATGATAATAGGAATGTGTTAATTTAAACCACTCCAAGTTTACCTATTTATACTAGCCGCTTTAAACTTCACGATTAGTTGTATGTATGATTTGATGAAAAGTAAACTGCAATCAAGTCAATTTTTCAGAATCTTTCTAAGTAAAAAAGTATTATTTCACTCCCTTTTTCTATTGGTATTTACTATTATTATTTTTTTATTTTATTATTATTATTATTATTATTATTATTATTATTATTATTATATATTATTTTTAGAAAATATGTTAAGCTAAACATGAAACATATTTTTTTCATATAAATAAATATAACGACACGATGGTAGCTAGGATTTTTTTCATTATAAATCATTTCAAATATACTCACTATAATACCGCTTTAATGATTTCATTAGTTGACGTTGTCCAATTTTTACAATAACCTTTAAAATTGATTATACACTCAATTCAAATACTCTATAACTCAAAAAATATTATTAAAAAACTTTTTTTACATTTCTATAGTATTTATTTATTTTCAAAAAATATTTTTTACAGTACTAATAAAAATATTTTATCCCCATAAACAACTTTAAAATTAGTATTTAAAAGAATATTTTAACATAAAATGCAGTATTTTAAAAGAAAAAAAAGAAGGATATTATTATATTTTCAATGAACATGCCATGTGTGCACTAGTGGACACAGAACATTTAAATGGGTGATAGTGAACCCACTTACTCAAATAATGTATGTGGTTTAGTCGTTAAGATAGTAGGAATTTTAACCTCATATTGCAAATTCGAGGCTCACAACTAGCATTATTTTCTTGATACGAAGCTTTATGGTTTATAGTGTATTTGTGCACCTACTTACAAAACGCTCTACGTCTGCCACTGCATGTGTGAACTTTGGGTGATTTATCTCCACAAATATACAACCATTAGTCGTTTGTATGCATGAGAAGAGTTTAAAAGGGCAAGCATCATTGTAAAGAATCAACAGTATCTCTTCAAGAAAAGAACTACTCTATGTATTGACCTCCCAACCCCCTTCACTGATGCAAGGATTATTATTAAACTACCATACATTGGAAAATATATATTTATTTATTTTTGCATGGGACACAATTATTAATGTATTCACTTCAATATAATGTCTTCAAATCACCAAAAAGGACTTGCCCTTTTGAAGTCATGGTGTGCATTTTTTTACCATAAAATAAAATTATGGCAATGCATACTCCCTCCTTTCAAAATGATTCAAAAAAATAGAACTCAAAAATGAGTTTTGACACAAATGAGTTTTGACACAAGAATTTTAAAAATGATTCAAAAGTAATGTGTTGTGAGTGTAAATAGTTGGGTAGGAGAGAGAAATTGAGTAGCGAATAGTAAGTGGGTAGTAGTTGTGAGTATGACAAGTGAGTCCCATTATTTAAAAAATATTTAAAAGTTTCTATTTTTGAGTTTTATAAATTCAAATAAAATAACTAAAATGACAATTTTTATAGATTAAAGAGAGACGAATGAAGCATATATATAATCAATCTAAAAGCTAGCATTAGTTGGGCATACAAAGAAACTATTACTACACTGAAAATTAAAAGCATTTCAACATTAATGTCCCCCTTCCTTCCCTACATCATATCCTAACAAGACCATTCATCAATTTTTAACCCAAAATAGAACTCAAAAGAGGTTCTCTTACAATCATTAAGTCCTTTACTTTCCTATTTCATAGACACACAGCTACCATTTACCTACCTATCTCATATAGCCTACTTTCTCTCTTTGACCACTTGTACCCCTTCCACATTAATAAAATTCTCATGTTGCCCTTCTATCATAATTATGGATTGTTATGGTTGCGGACGGCGAAAATCTAGAGCATCCGATGAGATAAGTTTGGCAAACGGGATACCAGAGGTCGTCATTGGGTGGTTAGAACTGGCGGCACCAACAACAGTAGCAGAGGATTCTTGAGTTGAGGACGATGATGAGGAACATGCAATTACTCGGACGCATTGTGCGCACATTGCTAGGGTGGTTGGGGGAATCTTGTTCATGTATGACATCTGAGAAAGCTTGAGCGCTCTAAGTTCAGCCAACTCCTTCTGCAAGCGCTTGTTCTCCTCACTCAGAGTCTGGCAACACTTTTTCAGATATCTGCAATCCACCTCTGTTTGCTTCAACTTAGTCCTGCATTATTTGAGATAACTTTTAGTCAATGGCTAAAACTTTCATAAATGTTGCATTGTTACATTAATTTTAATGTTTTTTTAGTGTAACAATGATTTGTAAGAAATTACACATAAACATTAATACATAGTTAACCGACAAAATTCCCTTATCATCTCAAAAACACGTCGCAGTGACTTATTACAAAAGTTAACTAGTATGAGGTTAAAAGTTGTTAAGCTAAACGATAAGACATTTTTATAATAATATAGTTATTACAAGTGCCAAATTATACGATTTTCATGTGAGGCATGAGATGGAATTATCGATAACGACAACCTGATAACAGCTGAGCTTGTTATTTTAAACCAGTTCTTCTGATTTACTCATTAAAATATTGCTTTAATGATTTCAAGAGTTGACGTTTCAATTTATTTGTGTATACATGGTTATAGCACAATAATTAATTACTGCAATGAAGTCAAATTCTCGGTATGCTTTTTAAAGTAATACCAAAAAGTCTCTATTTTATCCCTATTTATACTTTAATTTTTTTCTAAAAGAAGAAAAAAAGTTTCAAGAAAACATTACATCAAATGATCACTCAATAATTTTCTTCATTAAAGTTAACATTCTAAAATTAGATATTATAGGTAAACAATATCATAAAACACATTATTAAAAGAAAACTAGGGCACATTTTTTAGTTTCATAATACATTAATAAAAACAAGAGACTTTCTAATAACCTTTGAACTTTGAAGGGAAAAAATTACTCACCTTGCCCTCCTGTTTTGAAACCAAACTTCCACTTGTCTAGGGCGCAGATCCAGTTGTTTCGCCAAAGCCACCTTTTGCTTCTGTAAAAAATAAAATAAAATAAAATAAAATAAAATAAAATAAAATAAAATAAAAAATAAAATAAAATGAAATGAAATAAAATAAAATACTAATTAAATCAAAATTAATCACTCCCCCCCCCCAAAAAAAAAAAAAAAAGAACAACCTCATTTGAGAAACTATTTACAAAATATGCCACTCACCGTACTGAGCGTATTATGCACCTTGAACGTTTCTTCAAGCACCGCCGCTTGCTCCTTCGACAGCCTTAGCTTCTTCCTCACCGCCGTATCTCTGCCGTCTTCATCCTCGCTGACCACCACGTAATTAGGGCTCAGGTCTCTGTCCGCCTCGTAATTCTCTCCTCCTCTCTCCACCGATCTCTTATTCCCGCTCAAGCTAGTCGTCAAGACCGTGCTGCGACTGTGTGGCGGCGACAAAACCACCACTTCTTCCTCCACCTCCCGCCGCTCCCGCTCCTTCACCATCATCATCGCCGCCGTCTGCCGCCTTTTCTCTTCAATGTACGCCGTCATCTCCTTCTCCATCTCTGCATTATCAATCATTCATTCACATCAAAATTCATCAATCTAAACTGAAAATCAATCCAAATTAGCTTCAAAAATTGAGCTCTGATCATATTTAGTAACTGAAATTCAAGGCGATTTTGAAAAACTCAAATTTGCATGTGTGTAAATATAAAATTAAATTATAGATACATACATACCAGCATAAGAAAGGGGTTTGTAATTAGGAGGGGGGAGGATTTGATGATTATGGGGATATGAATTGAAAGGGGAAGGGATTAATGTGTAGGGACAAAGCGGAAGAGAAGAAACTAATTTAGATGGAGGAGCAAGTGGTTGTGGTTGTGGTGGTGGTGGCGGAGGAGGAGGGCATTTCAGGGATAAAGTCAAGTTTAATCCATGATCATCTTCCATTTTCTCTCTCTAAAATGATTGAAGGGGGACACAAGAGAGAGAGAGAGAGAGAAGCTAGAACAGACACTTTTTTTTGTGTGTGAAAGTGAAAGCTTACTAGATAGTGTGGGATTTATGTTGGCAAGTGTGTGGGTATATATAGGGGGTTTGCTTGAGTAATCTTACACATCAACACTTCAAATTTATTGTTTTTTAAATATGTGTACTTTTATTTTTATTTTTATTTTTATTTTGAGATTTGAGTTTATAGTTTGAGTGTACAGCAGTCAAATAACACTCACTTTTGACTGTTTATTTTGATCTTGACCATCCATATTCAAGAGGTTTTTTAAGGATATTTTTGACATTCGATTCGATTCCTTCATCTCGTCCTGCCATTTAACTCGCGCATTTGGCATTGATGCAACCCGACTTTAATTTAATACTCTTTTTGTCTTGAAATAAATGTACCTAAAAAAATTGTTACAAACACCAAATTATATTAAGGTGTGAAAATTGGGCAATGATGATTTATGTCCAGGGGAGAGAAGAAGGGAAATTGGGCAATGATGATTTGCGTTAATGCTTATTTCAGCGTCTCTACTTTTCACTAGCACTTTTTTTTGCCTTTTTTCTTTTTTTTTTCTTTTTCATTTTGCATGGCTATTTTGGAGTCATGTTTAACTATGGTTGAACTTTGATTAATAGGTTGATTACTCTTTCTTTCTGTCTCAAAATAAATGTCATAGTTAATAAGTTAATATTTTTAAATTTTTAATTATATTTTCTTGATTGCCTCGATCTATTTATATGGGTAGAGTGACACCTCCTATGACATTGCAATGCTTGTGCCTATTAGAATGAATAATATAAAAAACTCACCAAGCTTCAAAATTTATTTTTAGTAAGACGACGTTTATTTTGTAACAAGCAAAAATGGAAAGTAAAATATTTATTTTGAAAAAAAGAGTAAAACTTAAACAATTACCTAGGAAAGATAATTATTGATATTGATTTTTTTTTTTTTGAACAGAAAATTAATGATACAGTTAAAATTACCTAATATTAATAATAGTACATCTAGCAAGTGCACAATTTCAAAATTCTAATTTGAAATTGGATGCAACTAGTTCAAAGGCTATTTTGTTATATCAATTATAAGTCTATAGCTTTTAAATGAAGATACCAAACATAGTTTTATATTACCCTGTTAACATACTATCACTTTGACTAATATAGTCAAATCGATTGAACTTTGACCGGAAATTTATGAAAATCTAATAAATTCAATTCAAATTTAAAAAGATGGTCCCATTTTGACTGTCACGGTCAACTCGATTGAATTTTGATATAATTTTATGAAAACTTAATTATTTTTACATATAGTGATTGGAGTAGTGTTTTTAGTGATGTCTAAAAATTTAAGAATTGCAAAATGATGATTGAATTTTAATGCAGTTAGACTTGAATATCTTCAAAATTCAATTGCAGTGCTTGATTATGAAAATTAAAGTTAAACTATAAAATTAGAGGGTATAATTTTCTTTTTGCATTTCAACATTTTTTCTAGCTTTTGATTTTCCTCAACCCAAAAATATTACTCCATCTTTCTGTCCCTCTTTAATGTACAAAAATTGTCATTTTGATTGTCTCACTTTAATCTATAAATTTCAAAAATAAAAACTTTTTAATATTTTTCAAGTAATGAGACCCACTTGTCATACTCACAATTATTATCCACTTAATAGTCTTTACCCCACTTTCTCTCTCTTACCTAATTATATTTACACTTACAACATATTATTTTTTAATTCTTGTGTTAAGACTTATTTTTATAAATTAAAGAGTGACGGAGGGAGTATTAAAAAAAAAAAAAAAAAAAAAAAAACGGCTTTCTTGTTCATTGGCCTTTGACTAAAGAGTGATATACCTCGTGAGGGAAACAGTGAGAGTGTGAGGATAGCACAATGCACACGCACGAGATGAGTCAAACCATCTTTAGGAAACGGCCAATTGTGGGTCCCACATGTGCATATTGCACGTGTGGGGTCGTCAACCACCCAACCAACTCAGTTAAGGATACTACTCAGACCATCCACAGTGGTTTCACAAAAAAAACCATTCAACACTCACTTTATCACTCCACATCAGCTTCTCTCTCTTCCAACTCATCCATTCAACACTCATTCACATAACACCCTACAATGGTTTGTTTAATCCATCATTCAACACTTTTCCCACTCATCATCCTATACCCCACCACTTAAATTTTATTTTTTATTTTTTATTTTTATGATTAGTGTTGAAATAGTTATTATTGGGATTCATTTAAAAAAAAATGGGTTTTTTTTTTGTGTCGGAATACAATGAAACTTACGTCAATTTAAAGAGAAAAAAAAAATAGGAATTTTGGTGTAAAAAAAAAAAACATTTTTTTGTGAAATAATTGAGCTCAAATAATTGGGATAAAAAAAAAAACTCGTCCGCCAATCAGATGGCGACAAGTGTCAACACAAAAAAAAAAAAAAAAAAAAAGGCTGACTTCGGCGCAGACGCGCCCTTGTCTGCGCGTGAAGTACACGCGCCTCTCTGGCCCAATAGAGAGGCGCCACGTGGCAAAAACGGACCCATATTTTCCCATTCACACAGTGTGAATTTTTTCACACTGTGATTCACACTCTTCCCATTCACACACCATTGCACAATTCACACAAAATTTTCATGTGAAAGACCATTCACACACATTTTTTTCTTCCATTGTAGATGGCCTCACAAAGATGTTGCTAGGGTACTAGGATAATTTTTAGTATACACCCCTTAAGTTTGGCTAATTAAATCCCAAGATGACCTAAAGTTTGAATTTATTTCGTTACAAACCCACTTGTTTGTAATTTAATTGCATTTTCAAAAATTTGGTGCGAAAATTGCACTATCCTTTATAATAGTGTAAAATCATATACTACAAAATAAGAATATTTTTATATAAATATTAATGCGGGTTGTATTTTATGTGGTAAAATCTTTTCATATATACAAAAAAATCTAAATAAAAGAAAGGGGTCGCTCTATCTTTTGAGTCGATTTTGAAGCAAGAGATAGAGTTGCACCTTTGAAGCAAGAAATAAAGTTTTGTTGGAGCTCGAATAAGTTTTATTTCAAAGTAATAGAGTAATGTTGGAGATGATCTAATATCTTTTGTTTTATTAACTTAAAGTTGGGAAATGAAACAAATCAAAAGGTCTGAGGATGGTAGTGGACTGAATTTAAAACTTTATTAACCCTTTTATTTTTTATTAGTATGTGTTCTTTATCAAAAAGGTAATCATTTTAAATTTTAAGAGGGCTGCATAACATTAGTAAACATACTAATTAAAGTACTATCTATGTCCCTAAATGATTGTCAATTTTCAGGAAATTTTTATCCCAAAATGAGTGTCCATTTTGATCATAACTTTGTCCCTAAATGGTTTTTTCGATTTTTTTTTACCGGTCTCTTTATACTTGCAAAAACTAAATGTTTGTAAAGAGGATTACAAGATTATATATGAATTTTACCACCAAATTGTACATAAATTTATATCTCTTAAAATGTAATTTAGACACTCATTTAGGGACAGATGTAGTAATAGTAGAAAATGTATTTTACGAATTTATACATATGGAGTAGTATGGAATTGTGATATTTATATACTCTCTCCATCCATTTGAAAGTAAATATTTTTTAAAATAAATTTATTAATAAGATACTCAACAGAAGAAATTTCATTCAAGCTTGTTATGAAAAATAGTGATTATGGTCATTTCTTTTTAGTTTTCCTTCGGGAGAATGGGGATTTGTATCCCTGTACTTAGGGTTTACATGCAGATATGCCCTTAGACCAGTTTATTGGCAATTATGCCCCAATACTCAACTTTTGGACCCGCAAATACGACCTCCGTTACATTTTCATTCAAAATTTAACGAAATTGTTAACTGGGCATCCTAATTGGCAAAATTACTTATACACGTGGACCATTTAACCAAACGAAGTCGTTTGGTTGAATAAAGGAACGACCTCACCTTGTGTTAAGTGGCCTCGTTTCATCTAAGTATTGGTATCTATTCTTCCATTCATCTTTCTGCTTCGACCAAACTAATATGTAACAAATTCATTTAAACTAATACGACCCCCGTTACATTTCCATTAATTTTTTATTAGTATATTTTATGCTTCAAAAAATTAATTTAAACTCAATTGAAATTTGAAGATTTTAATAAAAAAAATTATACTAATAAAATTAAAAATATTATTGGTAATAGTTTTGTAATAAACTAAGAATTTGTGATACCTTAATTATATTTATTGAAATTTTATTAAAATAATTACTAATTAGTTAAAATTCACTTATATTAAATGAAAAAAAAAAGATTGAGTAATTATCTGTAAGAAATTGAACAGAATAAGTTGATATTATTGTGATAAAAAATAGTATAATTGTCTCACGACAAGAGTATGGAGAAATTTATGTTATACAACCCATTATATTTAAATATGTAGTACACCGTGTTAGTGGAAGCAGAAAGGGCGTTCTAATTCGTTTACGTATCAAGTGATGATGGTGTGCCATTACTAATTAAAGTGAAATAAATTAAGAATTCCGTTAAAATGCAATAAATTTCTGATTAAAAGCACCAATAAAATCTTGACACATTATTTTGTGAGTCAAATTTTGTGAGTTTTTTTTTGTGACATTATATTTAAAATGCTATAAATTTCTGGATGCCCAGTTAACAATTCCGTTAAATTTCGAACAAAAAATTTAACGAAGGTCATATTTGCGAGTCCAAAAATTGAGTATAGGGGCATAATTGTCAATAAACTGATCTAAGAGCATATTTGCACGTACACCCTAAGTACAGGGTACAAATCCTCATTCGCCCGTTTTCCTTCCTTTACTAAAAATGAAAGAAACCGTTAAAGTAAAGATGGTGTAAAAAGGAGAAAGGCGGATCGAGGAGGATGTCACGTGGAAAGAGAGCATGATTTCACGTGAGAGATGAGATTATACACTTGGGTCCTACTCAATCCAACCCACTCGTGCGTGTCACTTGTGTCCTTAACAACTCCGACACGCGTTCCTCGGCAATCATTGGATAATACTTTCTCCGTGTCACATTTTAAATTTCAAAAAAAAATTGGGTTTAAGAATTAAGAAAAAAAGGTGGTTTCGTATGAGAACACCTATATCCGTCTCATATTAGAGATATGTTGACCAATAACCCGTATACAACATTCTCCGCGAAGCATAGGATTCCAACATATGCTCCACTCATAATCTGCCACGTGGTAGCGACCCATGACAAAAAAAAAAAAAAAAAAAAACTAGAAAAAAATCGTTTTTTTTTTAGTTTTTATATTTTTTTGGCAGTATTTTTCGTCTGTCAAAAGTAATACTCCCATTATCCCATTGTAAGAGTCAAAAAATTCCTATAAAGGGCGCCTCATTTTAATAGTCAAAATCTTAAAATGAAAAGTGGGTTTTAGATGTTATACTCACAACAAATATCTACTAACCTTACTTTCTCTCTCATACCCAACTATCAACACTCACAACACATGACCTTTTTCTTAATTCTTGAACACCCATTTTTTTACTCTTAAAATGGGACGGATGGGAGTACTTAGTATAACTAAATGTAACAACTGTGTTACTTATAAGTAACATTGTTTATAAGTAAATATAACACATGTTTTACAAAAAAAAAAAAAAAAAACAACAACAACTCATTTTACTCATATTTGAACTGTAATACTCCCTCCGTCCCTGTTTAAGATTCTTAGTTTGACTATGCACGTTTATTAAGAAACAAATACAAAAACAATGGAAATGAGTCAACCAAATATAGAGAATGAAGGATATAAATGTCCAAAACACTATTCATAAAGTAAGTGGGTGAAAGTAAGTTGTTTAAGTAATGGATTTTTTGTAATTAAATGAACTTTTTGAAAGTAAGATTCTCTAAAGCACTATTCATTTTTTTCCATTTAAAGAATAAAGCAACTAAGAACCTTAAACTGAGACAAACCAAAAAGGAAAGTAAGAACCTTAAACTGGGACGGAGGGAGTACTAATTATAAATACGTGTAACACTAACAACAACTAAATGTAATAATCTTAATATTGAAATGTAATAGTGTTTTTGCAGATTTTTTTTTTTGAGTATTTTGATTTTATTTTTTAAAAGAAATTAACATTTGAAAAATAACAACTTATATACATGAATGTAATTGTTTGTACAAGTAAATGTAACACTTTAGTAGACGAAATTGTAACTGATTTCTTTATAATGTAATACTTTTACATGTATCATCATAAATTGAACCAATTGTAACTTATTATTTGAAAACATATGGATATACTATTATACAAGTAAACGTAACTCTTTTACAATGTTATAATACAAGTAAAATGCAACATTCATTTATAAATTTTTTATTTTTTTTTATTTTTACAATGTTACTAACACAAGTGTTTTTAGTTCTAAAGTGTAAAGGGTTGAATTATTACTTTTCTATACATATATGTTACAATTATGTATAAATACTATTACATATAAGTAACACGTTTGTTACATTTTAGTTATAATAAGTATTACTTTTGGCAAAGTAAGAAAACATAAAAAAAAACAAATCATTGTTACGTTTTTGTATATATGTATTACTTTTATGTATATATACTGTTACATATAGGTAACACATTTGTTACATTAAGTTATAGTAACTATTACTTTTGGCAAACAGAAAAAACACCAAAAATATATATATAAAAAAAAAAAAAAAAAAAAAATTGCCCGTGGGTCATGTGTCCGGGTCGTGGGTCGAAAACACACCAATAACTCGGATCCATGACTCGTCTCTACTATGAGACGGTTTTTAGTGTTCTCATGCAAGTTTTTGTCAAATGGGTCAGAGGGAGTATATTTTTTTTTCGAAAATCACAATTTAATTAACTAAAGTTGTCACCATGTTTCAATTGGTTACTTAATTTGTGTTTTTTACAATATAGTTACTGATTGTGTTTTTTGTTGCAATCAGGTGTAATTTTGGATATCCCGTTAAAAACTTAACGAAAAATATGTCATGTGTCACTCATATAACATACTTAAGGGGTATTTTTGTCCATATATTTATTAAAATAAAAACTAAACCCATCCTTTTCCTTCCCAAGCCTCTTTCACAAATCAACCATCCAACCCCACCACCACCACTCTCCTAAGCCATCGCCAGCCTCATTTCTAGGTTTTAAGTGTATTTCCCACCATCCCCTACCCTACCCAACTTCTCCCTCCCTCACTCCCCCTTTTTTTCCACTCTCTCCGGCGATCCCCAACTCAATTTGCAACAAGATTTGCACTGTTGTACCTTTCCCGTCAGCCTCTGACCCCATTCCCCTTCGTCCTTTCACAGATTCTCCCTAATTTTCAAATTGCCTTCCAATTCGTCTTTCTCTGAAAATTCGAGGCCAAAGCCCCAAATCTTGAAATTGTATGGTGTTGGTCCCAGAGGGAAACAAGGGTATAGAACCGCTAGAGGGGGGGGGGAATAGCGGTCCAAACTTTTTCGTAAAGTACCCTTGAAAATCAACCGAGTACTTATCAGTTTGGTCAACTGTGGTTTAAAGCACGTAAATCGAACTGATAAAATGCATAGCGGAGTTTTGCGGTTAAGCCAAAAGGATAGTTAAAGAGTTTGGCGGTTTGACTCGGGTTGAAAACACTATGATGCAACCGATAAGTTCAACTTAAAGATAAAAAAAACACACAATTCACTTTTCAAGTCATTTCGTATGAGTAGTAAGTTAAAGACCACAAACAGAAAAGTAAATAACAAGACATAAAAGTAAAGATCAAACACACAATTTTAAGAGGTTCGTTCTTGAATGAACTACGTCCTCTACCTAGATGGTTAGTCTAGGATTTTCTAATAGCTACTAGACTTGTATTAATTAGAGGATATTTTACAAGATGAATCTAAACTCTAACTAAACAATCTAACCTATAAAACTATTATAACAACCAGTGTATTCGAAGTATATAATCTATGTGATCATATACTTCGGGTGTGTGTGTGTAAAGAAATCAAATGCTCTAAGTATCTAAATGATGGTTTGAGCAAATGAAGAACTTTCGGTGTAAAGGCTGAGTATGGAATGGTTGTTAGGCTTGAAGCTTGATGAAGAAATCTGGGTTTGGTAAGGAGATGTTTGAAGGTTTGAATATCTGGGTTTTAATCTTCAAAGCAAACTTGAATACTTGGGAATATTTCTCTTGAAGCTCAGCAACCTTCATTGTTGATAAATGAAGGCTATTTATAGGTAATGCACCCTAGTGACCGTTGGACAAAGATTTGAATCCGATCGGTTGGTACAATTGCTGTCGAAATTCCATTGGTTGAGCTGTCATTTTCATCCTTAGTTTTGTCTTGTAGTCCTAGGTAGTTGTAGCACCACTACCTGATAACTGTCCTTTGTTGCAGAGAAAGGACTAACGGTAAAGAATTTGAACTGCTAGACAAACCGACATTCCTTGCAGAAACTCCAAGTTAACTTAGAGTTATTTTGACAAGACATATCACATTCCTTTTATGGTTGAAAAGGGAATGTTTGTCTAAGGAATAAATGACTTCGCTTGAATTCTTCATTAACTGATCGGCGGTTCCACCAGGCATAGAAGCGGTTCCAAGGATGAACTTGATGAGCGGTTTCATAAGAAACTGAAGCACGCGGTTACATGATTGCGGTTCCATCAAGTTAGCATCTTAGGTTCCAAATAAGATTTGAAGAACGGTTTCATCAAAGCTACAGAATGCGGTTTGATGAAATACTTGCGGCTCCATGCTGGCAGTCTGAAGATAGCACAAATGCGGTTTGAATCACTAAACCACTAAGGGTAAACCGAACTATATACTCAGCCTAGACAAATAAAAATCTAGAAATGGACTTATCTAAAAATTGAAGTATAACTTCCTTACATGCGGTCCTAAAGTCCATAAAAAGACACGTGGCATGGATCAATCAAATTAAGTGGGTGTACTAACAATGAATCCTAACATATAGTCTTGAAATTTTCCTCTAAATATTTAGCGTTCTCTGTCTTTTTTTTTCCTCTTCAAAATTGTTATGAGTTGGCTTGACTATTTAAGTTTTGATTGAGTTAAAAGATTTGAGATGAGGAAATAACTACACCTAACAAATTTGAGATTTTGGGCTCCCTTGAGAGAGAAAGTGAATTAGGGCTATGGGTTTAGGAGAAAGCTTATGGTGCATCAACCACATCATACGCAAACACCGAGAGGAGGAAGGAGGATGGTGAGAAGGACTTTGCAGAGGATTGCCAATCTAGAAGCCATCGGAGAAGGAAATGATCAAGATTTGCTTGATTTGATATATACAGTACGGCTTGTTTAACTATAATTGAGCAAGATATTTATAGATTTTTGGTTTAGGTGGACAGGTAGGCGTGAATTAATCATAACTTAGTCGTTTTTAACCGGAATGAAGTATTTTTTTTGAGTCTATCCTGACTAACTTTTCGAAACCTTTCAATGGAATATGTTTCAGAAACATAATGGTTATGTATTGTTAACAAATTCCTGTTTTGTCAACAGTGTTGGTTAAACTGGTTTGAAAACTCGTTAATCTTGCATAAATTATAACTAAATCATACAAACTCAGAATTTGGTGATTTTTGAGTCCAAATTGGATAATTTTCAGATATAACATTTCAGATCCAGAAAAAATTTGTATCATTCTCAGAAAATACATTTTTGACAGAAGTTCATTTTAGATGACTTGAGTGTCGATTAATTTTATAAAATTCAAAGTTAATTCACCCGGACTCCGAATTGGGTAATTCTTGAGTCTAAACTGAATGTTTTTAGAGGGATTTTTAACGGAATTAGTTTCGATACCTTAAATATCTCCTAATTATTCCCAGATTTATGTTCTTATGATTATGGTGTTTGAGCGTGTGTAAAATGTGAATGTGATTATCTTTCTAGAGTTGCTGACCTTATGTCCAAATGTGGATATTACGTTTAGATAATATTCTTGGTGAGTAATCGATTTTGATAAACGGATCAAAGAGTCATAGAGATTGGATTGAATAAGCGCTTGAGGTAAGAAATCTTATCTTACACTTGTCTTTTATGTTCTACATGAAATTCTTAGCATTTTAAACTTCTTTGTGATTTGATTATGGCTTTAGTGGGTTACGGTATTATCTGGAGG
The DNA here is from genome assembly GCA_026119855.1 of Campanula takesimana. Lineage (NCBI taxonomy): Eukaryota > Viridiplantae > Streptophyta > Magnoliopsida > Asterales > Campanulaceae > Campanula > Campanula takesimana. The sequence goes on from JAOWBW010000002.1 coordinate 1,057,044, forward strand.
AACTTTTGTGTAAATGTTGGGTATGCTTATTTATAAACCACTCCTATTACCTAGATTTGATTGATCCCATAACCTTATTTTACTCTTTGTGGACTTTAAGATATATTGTAAGAAGTACTTGTACTTCATTTAGAATAGTCCACATTCTAGTTTGATAGGCTTAGCAGATTAGGACCCTCTTTTTTTTTCTAAGTCTGGAGAAATGAGGTAGGCCCTTGTCTACCGCATGGAGCCTACCGCATGGAGCCTACCGCATGACCAAGGTGCCGCGGAACCAATGCTTGCCGCATATCCCAAGGTTACCTCATGCAATCCATCTTGCCGCATGGTTCCATCCTACCGCAAGTTAACTCTACCGCATGGAACCATGGTTGAAGAAACTCAAGTTTGTTCAAACTTAACCATGGTCACACCTGTGTCCTTACCTTTTACGTTGCAAATTCAAATTTCAAATTTGAATACAACTGTCATCATAGTACAGTTGGACCACCATGACTCTGCAACAAAAGGACAACTCAGACTGAGCTCCAATTAGAAATCAACAGCTCATTTTCCTCCAAACTTGCCCTCCAAGAATTCAAACGGCTAGTTTCTCCATCAAGGCTATAAATAGACCTTGAATTCTTCATTGAAGAAAAGCTGAGATTCTAAGAGAGAAATTGCTGTTGAAATTCTTGGTGATTGAAGATCATACTCAAGATTTCCAGAATCCTTCGATTCTTCAAGCACTCAACCTTCAAGTCTTCAACAAATCTCCAGCAACCTTCAAGATCAAATCTCAAGCCTCTCACACAAGATTCATTACGCTCTAAAATCATATAGATTCCAAAGAGCTATTGATTCTTTACACACACACTCACCCCGATTGATCAATCACATAGATTGAATCATTAGGGATACACTGGTCTAAGTCTAGGATTTGAACTTCATAGAAATAGGTGTTGATTCAATACTTCATCTCTGTAATCTGTACTCAAGAATCAATATATACCTCATTCAAAATCCAAGACTGACCATCTTGGTAAAGGACGTAGATCTTTTAACAGATCGAACCTTTCCAAATCCTTGTGTTATTTACTTACTGCACTTTACCTTTCTGCAAATTTACTTTAAGTCTTGTTCATCTTGTTCATATTGTTCTTCACTTGTTCATATTAATCTTGTTTGTCTTTTAGTGTTTGATCTTTCAGATTTAAGAACAATTGTGAATTGTGTTTGTGTGTCTACCTCATTGCCTTAGCTAAATTCTGACTAACTTATCATTTGCCAAAAACCTCTGAGACACAAGTTTTCAATCTCTCAACCTACCTCACTTGAACCTACCGCACAATAACCTACCGCTCACCAATCTACCGCATACACACCGACCGCACACTCACCGACCGCACACTAAACCTACCGCATTAAACTTGTCAACAACAACTCTAAACTTGTTTCAACGAAAACTTCCGCTGTGCATTTTATACTTGACCGCGTGGCTTTTATCTACCGCAAAACTCAAGTGTAAGCATAAAGGTTGAATTTTGAAAAAGGGTTGAAATTTTAAATAGGCTATTCACCCCCCCTCTAGCCTCTTTTCATACCCTTGTTGTGTCTCTGGGACCAACAAGTGGTATCAGAGCAAACACCTTTATAAAACTTCTGTTTTTCAAGCTTAACAGCTTGGGTGCCGATTCAAAATGGCAAGTCAGAAAACTATGGCAACGGTTAACTTCACTCACGTTCCAGCGTTCGACGAAGATAATTTTGACGTATGGAAGCACAGCATTCTAACTCAGTTCTACTCCATGGACGAGCAACTTGGTGATTGTCTTACCATTGGACCATACTTCCCAATGAAAGCTAATCCGGATCCAGAAACCAATGGTGCAAATCCGACTATCAAGAAACCAAAAGCTGAATGGACCGATGAAGAGAAAAGACTGGTTGGAATGGATGTGAAAGCAAAAAGCATACTTCTAAGTACCTTGAGTACGTCACAGCGTCGACAGATCATGGAATGTTCTACTGCAAAAGAACTTTGGGATGCAATTGAAGATTACATCGAAGGAGATCAAGCTTGCAAGGAAAGCAAAAAGTTTGCAATTCAAAGAAGATTCAACAACTTTGCTAAGATCCCCGGTGAATCACTAAGAGCCACTTATGATCGTTATTGTGAGATCGTGAGTACTTATACAGCACTCGGAAAGAAGCTTACCAAGAAAGAAATCAATGTTAATTTTCTTGCCGCTCTTGGTTCGCAATATCTACACAAAGGAAATACTCTTGAAGATACCAAGCTACTAGATGACATGTCTCTCAGAAGCCTCTATGCCAACCTCAAAGTCTTTGATATCAAGCTTAACAACATTGCTGAAATTGAAGGAAAAACAAAGAGCTTATCGTTGGTTGCTCAAAAGGAAGAAGTGATCGAGGAAGAAGATCCAAAAATCTCCACATCAGATTTACTTGATATGGATGATGATGATTTTACTATGTTCGTGAAAAGATTCCAAAAGTTCAGAAAGACAGCAAGACCCGGATCAACAAGCAAAGCTCCAACGAGGTTTTCAAGGAGCAGCCCTTCAAAGAAGAAAGAGAACTTCAACTTCTCCAAGAAGAAAGAAGATCTTGTTTGTTTTAATTGCAGGAAACCAGGTCACTTCGCATCAGAATGTCCAATTCCCAAGTATGAATATATGAAGAAGAAAAGTAACTTTACTCCAAGGTATTCAAAGCAAAAGGGAATGATGGCTGAAGAAGACTCTACCTCAAAAGAGTTAGCTACTTGGATAGAGTCAGACTCTGATGAAAGCGATGAGGATTCTGAAGAAGGTCACATTTGTCTGGTCGTTCAGTCCGATGATGAGGATGATAATAAAAGTCATCGCTCACCAAATGCAAAACCTAAACGGATAAGTTATACGGCAGATGAACTTGCTGAAAAAGGATTCCTAACTCCGGTTCAAAAGAATGGTGATCTTCTATTTTCAAGATGTGATGTTAGTGCAGCAAAGAAGGCTCTACTAAACCCCAAAGTGAAGGAAGTTCTGTCTACCACACCTCAAGTCAAGTTTGACATTTCCCTCGATGAACAAGAAAAGATGTTTGCAAAAGCTGAACAGGTAATTAGTAAGTTTTCTGGCATGAAGGAAGCTTTAGCACTTTCAACTGAAGAAATTTCCCAGCTTAAGACAGAGAAATCTCTACTAAGATCTGAACTCACCCTCCTTAAGGAGAAGATCAAGAGCATGACTCCTCTTACTGATCGAAACCGTTTCTTAGAAGAACAAAATGCTATATTTAAAGTTAAAAATGATGAATTGGTCGCTGAGATAAATGACTTGAAAAAAGATCACTAATGAGTGGACCAATTCTCGTGTCACTATGGAACAAATCTTAGAATCCCAAAAGCCTAGTAGTGATAAGGAAGGCTTAGGATTTCAAACTAGTGACAACTTTAAATGTGCATCTTGTTGTGAAAGAGATGAGAAATTTACCCAGCAAACTTTGGAAGGGTCGAAGGCTAAACATCATGTTTCAAAGGGTGTAGGACAAGAACCAAAGAAGAAACTAGAGTTCAATTATGTCTACCCTAAGAAACAAACTGGCAAGGCAAAGATGAAAGGCATTGCCGTGGATGAACCTACCGCAGAGTCTACCTCATGCGGCAAGGCAGAGTCTTCCTACCGCAAAATCCTACCGCGGCAGACTACCTTCTGTGGTAAGTCGACCGCATATGGTGGAAATTCAGCAAAGTTCAAGAGGAAGAACTTTGTAAAGGAGACCGCATCCACACCTGTAAACGATGTTGTGCTGAAGACCGTGACAAAGTTTGTTAAACCTCAGTTGGGTGGCTTCCACCATTGTTCCGTGTGTGATGATTATGGTCACAAGGCTGCTGAATGTCTTTTAAGATTCACACCAAATCCCAGAAGGCTTAAACCCCCTTCTGTGAGGCAAGTGTGGGTTGTCAAAAGTTGCTAACCCTTTGGACCCAAAAGAATAAAAGGGGACCTTGTTCTTAAATGTTTATTTTATAGGTTCTCTGCTTAATGGCTGGACTCTCCAAGGATAGATCAAGTTTATGGTATCTCGATAGTGGCTGTTCAAGGCACATGACCGGAGATATCAACTTATTGGAAGATGTCCGTGAAGAAAAAGGGCCATCAGTAACCTTCGGAGATAATAACAAAGGAAAGACTGTAGGATATGGAGTCATTCGTAATGGAAAAATCACCATCCAAGAAGTCTCTCTAGTTATTGGACTACAACACAATCTACTCTCAATATCTCAGTTCTGCGACAAAGGATTGCAATGCCACTTCACTTCAAATTTCTGTCTCATCAAAGATGGCATATCCGGCGTCACTTTGCTCAAAGGGATTCGTAAGAAAAATGTTTATGTTGTTGATTTTAATTCATCTTGCATTTCTTCTAATCTCTGTTTTGTAGCAAAGAATGTTAGTGAAAATAGTTGGCTGTGGCATAAAAGACTAAGTCACTTAAACTTCAAGTATCTCTCCAAGATTGGTAGAGAAAATCTAGTTCGTGGTCTACCCAAAGTAGCTGATCACCACGATGAGAAGTGCACAGCATGTCAACTAGGCAAACAACCAAAAGCGTCTTTCTCCAGCAAGACGACACCTTCAACTTCTAGATGTTTGCAACTACTTCATATGGACCTGTTTCTACCGCAAGTATTGGAGGAAATAGATATTCCTTAGTTGTGGTAGATGACTACTCAAGATATACGTGGGTCGAGATGATGAGCTCCAAAGATGATTGTTATGACATTTTAACCGCACTCTTTAGACAGCTCCAAACACAAAAAGAAGATGACATCGTTAGTGTTCGATCCGACAACGGTACAGAATTCAAGAACAACGGTGTTGCTCAATACTGTGATGATCATGGTATTGACCACAACTTCTCTGCTGCTGGAGTTCTACAACAAAACGGTGTAGTGGAAAGAAAGAATAGAACGTTGATAGAGGCCGGAAAGACAATGATTGCTGAAGCAAAGCTACCTCAATATTTTTGGGCTGAAGCCGTCAACACAGTATGCTTCACTCAAAATAGACCCTCATCAATAAGACCTACAACAAAACTCCTTATGAACTTTGGAGAGGAAGAACCCCCAACATAGCATACTTCAAGATATTTGGATGCAAATGCTTTATACTCTACAACGGTAAAGAACATCGAGGTAAATTTGCTCCTAAAGCCGATGAAGGTATATTTATTGGGTATGCTAAACACTCAAAAGCTTTTCGTGTATTTAATAAAACCACTCTTAAGATAGTTGAATCTGTCCATGTTACTTTTGATGAACATTCTCTCCTTGAGCCACATATGGCTCCAAATATTGCTGATGATTTTGTTGAGATAAATGAGACAGGTACAACTCAACCACAAAATCAATCAACTCAAGGAAACCCATCTACCTCAACTGCACCTCCATCTACCTCATATGAAGCACCAGAATCTACCTCATCTGCTGCTACCTCAAATGGAGTTGAAGTTGAGACACCCATAAATGTTGAAGAACCTATCCCTCAAATTACTTATGATTGGGATGGCTCAAATGATGTACCACTAGAAGACTTACAACCACCATCAACTCAACCAGACTTACCTCAAGAAGTTCGTGAGGTTAGAGATCACCCAATTCAGAATATCATTGGTGATTTGCATTCTGGTGTTAGAACATGAAGATCAAACTATGATGCACTTACCGCATTCATATCTCAAGTTGAACCTAAGAAAGTTGATGAAGCACTCCAGGACTCAAGTTGGGTTGTGGCTATGCAAGAAGAGCTCAACCAATTTGAAAGATGTAAAGTTTGGACCTTGGTTCCAAGGCCACAAGATCAAGGAGTGATTGGTACAAAGTGGGTGTTCCGAAACAAGATGGATGAGAATGGAAGCATCACAAGGAACAAAGCTAGGTTGGTTGCACAAGGATATAGACAAGAAGAAGGCATTGATTACGATGAAACTTTTGCCCCCGTTGCAAGACTCGAAGCTATAAGGATATTCTTAGCTTATGCCTCTTACAAAAGATTCAAATTATATCAAATGGATGTGAAGAGTGCATTCCTCAACGGTGAACTTCAAGAAACAGTCTTTGTTGCTCAACCACCCGGATTTGAAGATCCCAAATTTCCAAATCATGTTTATAAACTCCGTAAAGCTTTGTATGGACTCAAACAAGCTCCACGAGCATGGTATGATACTCTATCTAAGTTTCTCCTTGAAAAGGGATTCAAGCGTGGTAAGATCGACACAACTCTATTCATTGCTAAATATAATGATCATACTTTACTTGTTCAAATATATGTAGATGATATTATTTTCGGTTCTACTAATGAATTGTTGTGTAAACGTTTTGAGAAACTCATGAAAAGCAAATTTGAGATGAGCATGATGGGAGAATTGACATTCTTCCTTAGACTTCAAATTAAACAATGTGCTGAAGGCATCTTCCTCAACCAAGCTAAGTACACAAGAGATCTCATCAAGAAATTTGGACTTGAAAATGCAAAGGCATACGACACTCCTATGGCTACTGGTAACAAGCTAGATAAAGACTTGAAAGGTAAGAAGGTTGATCAAACCTTATATCGAGGTATGATTGGCTCTCTCCTATACTTAACTGCTAGTAGGCCAGATATCATGTTTAGTGTTTGCGTTTGTGCTCGTTATCAAGCTGATCCTCGAGAAGCACATCTTATTGCTGTTAAACGTATTATTAGATATCTATCTGGGACTATTAACCTTGGAATTTGGCACTCCAAAGATTCAACTTTTGATCTTATAGGTTACTCAGATGCAGATTATGCAGCATGTACCATTGACAGGAAAAGCACGAGTGGAACTTGTCATTTCCTTGGAAATCGACTAGTTTCATGGGCAAGCAAGAAACAAGCCTCAGTCTCTGTATCTACCACAGAAGCTGAATATATAGCTGCTGAAAGCTGCTGCTGCCAAGTGCTGTGGATGAAGCAACAATTGGTTGACTACGGAATCAAAGAAGAAAATTGTCCAATCTTTTGCGACAACACATCTACCATTGCTGTCTCCAACAACCCCGTCATTCATTTCAAGACCAAACACATTGATATAAAATACCACTTTCTCAAGGATCATGTGGAAAAAGGTAATATCCATCTAGAGTATGTGAGTACTGATGATCAAATCGCAGATATTCTCACCAAGGCTCTTGATTCCAAGAGATTTAGGTATCTAAGGGGAGAAATGGGTATGCTTGAACTCTAACTCAAACTTGTCCATAAGATTTCTTGTACTAATGTTTGTCCAAGTTCAAAGGAAGGTACACGGCAGGCATATCACGGTCAAGCAAACAATTGATCTCTCAATCCCTCACTTGACCGCACCTCCTAGTTGCCGCATCATTCAAATGCTGCCACAAAAATCATGCTGCCGCATAAAGTCTTGTTACCTCAGTAATGATCTATCTCAAAAGACTAAATCAAGCAAGGTAAGACCTCACCGACCGCACATGTCACGGTCGACATCTCAAGCTACCGCACTCAGGCCCAGGTAAGTTTTCTAACTTAGTAATATTTTGAGATATTTTGACGATATCTACCTCAAGGGCACAAAGGTAACTTTCTATTTTCCCTCGCTTGTATTTAATTCAAATCTTTTAAGGCATTAAATTTTTGTATTTAATCTTTATTCCTTAAAATATCCGAGCCGTCATTGGCTAGTCCGATGTGACCTCCTGCTACTTCGCATTAATAAAAAGTGCCTCCTAGGTCATGTCAGTCACCTTTTTCAGAATTAACCTCCCATCTTCCCATCACCCTGACACACTGCAAACTCTCTCTCCACCTAAACCGCTCCACCTTCTTATACTCCACCACTCTCTGCATTTCACTTTTTCAGAAAATCATCTCTCTCTCTCTAAAACCTCTCTCTAAAACCGTCATTCATCTCACTCTCGATTCACTTCTATATAATGTCTAAACATCAATCCAAGAAATCTTCAAAATCAACTGAATCCAGAGACGAGATTCCTAGTTCTATTCCATCTCAATCCACTCCTCCAGTCGTAGTTATGGTATGAATTTTTTGATATTCGTCATTTTTGTTCTTGATGGATATTTCCCAAAAACTTTTCACATTCTCTGAGATTCATCTCACTTCTTACTTATATGTAGTTAAAATTTTGGGTTGATTGTTTATCCTTGGTTCTAGTTACTATATCTGTAGATTTCATAAGATTTCATCCAGGTTTGTTGAATTCGATTGAGCCAAATGGGTTTTTGAATTTTCCGTATTCCAATACTTTCCCCTTTCAATTTCTGAGTATAATATAGTTTGTTTCATGAAATTGATGTGATTTTCTTACTTAGTTTGTATTTTCGTTTCAATCTATCTACTTTTCATTGTTTTTTTGAGTCAATTTCTGAGAATCTGGGTTTAACATGTGTATGGTGTTCATCGTGTTCTTCATAGTGTTCTACGTGTTCTTGGCATATTCAATGATTTGATCCATTTTTATTTAACTTGTTTGACATTTTGTGTTTATACACTATTCACATTTTGATCTTGTATGGGTCAACACTTCAGTGTTTGCGGTAATATCGTTAACTTTTCTACCTACCGCAACCTTTTGGTACCGTGCCTCACTTGACCGCACCATCATTGCTTTACACTCTTGTCAAGTGACCGCACGACCTACCTCGTTTTCTAAACTTTAAATTCTGCTTTGTTTCAGGACTTAAACCATTTCATTCCTGGGATAGTCATAGACCATGCAGATCTCAAGAAGGATGCCATTGGCCGCAACATTTTGGGACAATTACACAAGTCTGGGATTCTCCCTTTCTTTACATTGGATCAAGATTTTCACCTGCCGGCACTCGTCGATGAGTTCTTTAACACGGCAGTTGAAATGGAAAGTGCTGATGAGCCCGAATCCAATCCTAAGTACATTCAAGCTTCTGTTATGGGGCTCAAGATGGCGTTTGATGCTAGTGATCTAGCCCATGCCGTGGGTATAAAGAAAAGCAAGAATGGCTTTGAAGAGATTTCACGGCAAGAATCTCTTAGTCTAGCTAAAAAGCTTGCCGGCACGGCAGATATTTTGAGGATTCAACGCAAAGACGTTGGTGAAATAATGTACCATATTGGCCATCTGGTGGATCATGCCCTATTATGCAAGACTGGCAACCATGCCAACTTTAATCACACTCAGTGGATGATCTCTGCAGCTATCTATCTTGGCAAACGGCTGGATTGGGGCCAGATTATGTATGACATTTTGCGAGCCAACATCCTTTCATACAAAGACGCGGCAGACCAAGGCGAAACCAAATACCGAACGAACAGTAGGTTGATTTCCTACTTGATGAGTCACACAATCAGAATCAGGGAATTGTATGAGCAGAACAAGAATTATAAGGTTCCAATTCCTACCTCAAAAGACTTCTGCCGCAAATCTATGAAGACCAATTACCGTGGTAATTTTGGGGATGAAATGTACCGTTCTTACCTTCTCCGAGATCCCATCGAAGAGTACATTCCCCCCAAATACTCTAAAAGAGGTCAAGCCAACCTTGGTGAAAGGATGGTGAGTGATGTGGAGGCTGTCGCATTTGAGCTCGACCGCAAGAATGCTGCCGCAATGAAGGCTCGTGAAAAGGGTAAGAATGTTGAACTCCCCTCTCCTCCAACTTCTGTTAAAGGCAAATAGAAGGTTGGGGAACCTACAAGGAAGTCAAGACCAGTTTCCCAGGGCGTCAAGATTGCACCTACCGCACCTGTTCGTCCTGCCGCGCCAAAACCTCCAAAATCTAAGGTCATTCCTACTGCACCTCCAATGTCTCCTTCCCCATCCCCTGAACCTCAACCAAAATCCAAAGTCTCTAAATCCCTCTCTTCCAAACCTGCCGTACCAAAACAACCCTATGTTGTCCCTCAATCTACCGGGCCTTCCCTCAAATCCAAACCTTCTATATCCCTCAAAACAGCACCAAGTCAGGGGGAGTTGTTTGACAAGAAAATATCTCATACCCCTAGCCCAGTCAAAGTCTCCAAAAAGGCTAAGGTGGCTAAGCAATCTTCACCTGAGGTAATCTCCCCAACCCTTTCATCTGACGAGGAAATAGTGGTTGCCCCTCCCAAAATTTCAAAGAATTTTGTTCTGGATGCCCAAGAGGATGATATGGAAGAAGTGAGTGGCTCTGAGAATGAGGATGATGCTGCCGCAGAAGAGGATGAGCAGTCTGAGGATGACACTAAAAGTGAAACAAAGGAACAGGCTGTTGAGAAGCCCATTGATAAGGGATTGGTTGATGAAAGTTCTGAGGAAGAACATGGAGATTCTGCCGCAAGTGACAAGTCTGCCGCAGAAAAAGATATGGATGTTGAGCATGTTGAAGACGACATTGTTCCTGAAAAGGTCGATACTTTTGTTGATATTGAGGATGGTGATGATGATGCTACCATATCACCAAAAGCTAATGTTTCTGAGCAAAACATTGAGGTTCCTCCTACCGTGCCTCCTGTCCCTACCGCACCAGCTCCATCGACCACACCTCCTGCTCTTGAGTCAAATAAATCTATTCCTGAACTGCTTGCCACAGTCAAGCTTCTTACTCAGATGCAGGCAGACACTCAATCCCAGGTTGAATCTTTAGTGTCTAGTATGGTGGCGCTTCGAGACGAGGTTATTGAGTTGAAGAATGATCAAGCCATTTTAAGGCGAGATGTTACCGCACTTCCCTCCGAGTTGATCTCAACCATTAAGGGGGAGAGTGTTGTGATAACAAAGGCAGTAAAAGACATCATGCAAGGTACAACTAGCAGCTCAACCGTACCTCCTGCCGCAGATCCTGCTCTCACTTATGCCGCACTCAGAGAAGCCCTTCATAAGCAAACTAATTACATCAGTACCAGTGTTGTCAATGGTGTTGAAGGTGCGAGCAAAGAATTATCAAAGGCTATGAATGCTGATAAACTTGAAGTCAAGGATGAGCTGGGCGAGGAGCTGAAGAAATTGAAATCTTCTCTAAAGGAGGAAATTATGGTTCAAACAAATACCGCACTTCTTACGGTTGCAGAAAAGTTTACTCCCAAAATTGCCGCAATGACCGAAGCCATGAAAGTTCAAACCAACCGCATTGAAGTCAACAACGTCAGAATTGAAGGACAATCTACCAAGATTGACCTCCTATCCAACCGCATCAATACGGTAATGAACAGGCTTAATCGACAAGGCGTGATTCAAGCTGCGCAGGAAGCTTTTCAACCTCCTGAAGCAGGTCACGGCAATGTTCAAGCTCACGGTGAAGAGGAAGAAGAAGATGGAATCACTGCTCCAGTCATGATTCCTGGATTGAATATCCCAGCTTACCGCTTTCCTCTTGCCGCAAAATTCATTGAAGACATCATCGATATTGACCGTATTTGATATGACCGTATGTGGTCATTTGAAACATTTTATGTTTAATGTTTAAAACAATTTACTTTTCTGTTTTTATTTTGGGTCTGTAACTTGACAAATATTTCTCTTTTGTGACCTTACTCCTTTACCTCAATGATTATCATTTGGAGTATGTTTATTGTGTTTAATGCATCTCTATCCTTCTTTAATTACTTATCTTGAAATGCTTCAAATAATATTTCTATCTTCTAGGATTAGTAATTTGTTTTTCTTTTTAGGATGATAGAAATCTATGACATTGGCTTAGAGTGTGCATTGACTTGGGACATGATATTTAATAAAATATTTATTCTTGAAAACATGTTTTTACCAAGTACAATGAATTAGCCTTTGTTATAGTAGGTAATGGTCTCAATCAAATAGGGGGAGATTGTTGGGTATGCTTATTTATAAACTACTCCTATTACCTAGATTTGATTGATCCCATAACCTTATTTTACTCTTTGTGGACTTTAAGATATATTGTAAGAAGTACTTGTACTTCATTTAGAATAGTCCACCTTCTAGTTTGATAGGCTTAGCAGATTAGGACCCTCTTTTTTTTTCTAAGTCTGGAGAAATGAGGTAAGCCCTTGTCTACCGCATGGAGCCTACCGCATGACCAAGGTGCCGCGGAACCAATGCTTGCCGCATATCCCAAGGTTACCTCATGCAATCCATCTTGCCGCATGGTTCCATCCTATCGCAAGTTAACTCTACCGCATGGAACCATGGTTGAAGAAACTCAAGTTTGTTCAAACTTAACCATGGTCACACCTGTGTCCTTACCTTGGTTAGTTTAGAACGTTGCAAATTCAAATTTCAAATTTGAATACAACTGTCATCATAGTACAGTTGGACCACCATGACTCTGCAACAAAAGGACAACTCAGACTGAGCTCCAATTAGAAATCAACAGCTCATTGTCCTCCAAACTTGCCCTCCAAGAATTCAAACGGCTAGTTTCTCCATCAAGGCTATAAATAGACCTTGAATTCTTCATTGAAGAAAAGCTGAGATTCTAACAGAGAAATTGCTGTTGAAATTCTTGGTGATTGAAGATCATACTCAAGATTTCCAGAATCCTTCGATTCTTCAAGCACTCAACCTTCAAGTCTTCAACAAATCTCCAGCAACCTTCAAGATCAAATCTCAAGCCTCTCACACAAGATTCATTACGCTCTAAAATCATATAGATTCCAAAGAGCTATTGATTCTTTACACACACACTCACCCCGATTGATCAATCACATAGATTGAATCATTAGGGATACACTGGTCTAAGTCTAGGATTTGAACTTCATAGAAATAGGTGTTGATTCAATACTTCATCTCTGTAATCTGTACTCAAGAATCAATATATACCTCATTCAAAATCCAAGACTGACCATCTTGGTAAAGGACGTAGATCTTTTAACAGATCGAACCTTTCCAAATCCTTGTGTTATTTACTTACTGCACTTTACCTTTCTGCAAATTTACTTTAAGTCTTGTTCATCTTGTTCATATTGTTCTTCACTTGTTCATATTAATCTTGTTTGTCTTTTAGTGTTTGATCTTTCAGATTTAAGAACAATTGTGAATTGTGTTTGTGTGTCTACCTTATTGCCTTAGCTAAATTCTGACTAACTTATCATTTGCCAAAAACCTCTGAGACACAAGTTTTCAATCTCTCAACCTACCTCACTTGAACCTACCGCACAATAACCTACCGCTCACCAATCTACCGCATACACACCGACCGCACACTCACCGACCGCACACTAAACCTACCGCAATAAACTTGTCAACAACAACTCTAAACTTGTTTCAACGAAAACTTCCGCTGTTCATTTTATACTTGACCGCGTGGCTTTTATCTACCGCAAAACTCAAGTGTAAGCATAAAGGTTGAATTTTGAAAAATGGTTGAAATTTTAAATAGGCTATTCACCCCCCCTCTAGCCTCTTTTCATACCCTTGTTGTGTCTCTGGGACCAACATTAAATATAGTTAATGTGAAATTATGAAATAAAGGAATGGTTTGTGTTTTGAGTGAAGACCCATATTTGAGTATTCTTATGAAAGAACTTTAAATTAATATTGATTAATAAGATGATTTTATGTAAAGAACCTAAGTATGGAAGTATTGATACCATGAGTATCAATACTAAAATTTGGGACAATCTTGTATGATTTGATCAGAAAGTGAGAATCAAATTATTATAAACCTCATAGTCTATGCTATAAGTTATGATATGAAGTGAGTTAATGATAAGTGACTATTGTAATGAAATGCAAAGAGATATAAGATTATGAAGTTATACTTTATAGTGGAATGGGTATACAAGTATAAAGTGTTATTTAAAATGATGGAAAATACACCATCTTAGATTATGTAATCTTAACAAGGTTAAGAGAAAAAAGTTATATGTATATATATATATATATATATATATATATATATATATATATATATATATATATATATAGGTAGGTGCTCAAATGAGAACCTAAATATCGTGAGAACCGTGAGAACCAATCATAACCATTAGACTAGAAAAAAAATCAAGGGTCCATATGTTAGATACAATTGATACACTTAGATACATTACAAAAAATTCGATTACACTTGGATACAATAGGTTAATAAGTATTGTATCTAAGTGTTTCACTTGGATACACTATGTTAAAAACTAATGTATCCAGTTGTTTTTTTGAAAATTAACTAATGTATCAAAGTGTATCCAATGTATCTAACATCTGGACCCTTGATTTTTTTTTCTAATCTAATGGTTATGATTGGTTCTCACGGTTCTCATATAAAATGGTTCTCACAGGAGCGCGACCCTATATATATGTGTGTGTGTGTGTGTGTGTGTGTGTGTGTGTGTATGTATATATATGTATATATATATATATATATACATATATATATGTGTGTGTGTGTGTGTGTGTATATGAGAAATTAGTATGTACACGAATTCAATGTAGGATTCACTATATAATATTTATGAGTTATATTTCTAGCAACATCAGGAGATACTATGTGTATATGAATATGAATGCCGAACACGAATCCAATGTGGGATTCACTATATGAGAAGTAATATGAATACCAAATAAGAATCCAATGTGAGATTCATTATATGAGTATGTATATGAATACCGAACACGAATCTGATGTGGGTTCACTATATATATTTGAAATAAATACTGAATGCAAATCCAATGTGAGATTCATCATATATGGATATGATGGTATATTGATAAAAGTCGAGTTGTATATATTGTTGTTAGAAAAGAGAAATGGGTTGTGATTTTGTGTTGACAGGAAATGGCAAATAAGGAAATAGATGTGACTACAATGGTGGTGATTTTTATTATATATGAGTTTCGCATCTCCTGGTTCCGTATGTAGCAATTATGTTAAAATACTTTCATTGTTATGAATAGTATTTTATTCTTCTACATTAAAATGCTTCCACATTTTTTATAATGTAGAATTTTTTTACTGAGTTATACTTATTTCTATATTGTTTCAATGTGAAACAAGTAAACTTAATTATTCAACTCAAGAAACATCAAGTGAGGATAGAAGGGGGGAACAATTGGGTAGTTCTTTAAGATCTTTATCTTATTTTGTTTTGAAATGAAAACTTTAGGTAAGTGTTGGTGTAAAGCCATATGTATTACTTAGTTTTTGTATTAAACATGTAAACTCCTAAATAAGCCTAATGAGTTTTATTTTATTTGGTACAAGAGTTCTTATAACTCTTAAAGTTCTACTTGTTATAGTTGTGGTTGGTGTTATTGTGTGATAACTCCTAGGTGTATCAAATAAGTGAAATGTGAAAATTAAGAGTTGTGTTGTCTTGTGGACATCAATCACACCCAAATAAGTTTTAAATTCGGAACCTATTTTTGGAGGCGTGACATGCTTCTTTTCTTGATTAGAGCGGCTGGTAGTTAAAGTATGATAGCAATTAAAAAAAAGTATGATAGCAATTAACAAAGTTTATTACCTAATTATTAATGTAAAAAAGTATGATAACAATTAACAAAGTTTATTACCTAATTATTAATGTAAGAAGCATAATATTGATTATTGTCTAAAGTATAAAATAATTAATGTTAATCCTTCTGGAATAAATAATTAATGTTAAAAGTGTTATTGAGTTTGGGTCTTTTAGAGCATGCATGATATTCGTTCACTATGTGAAAGAAACTAACATGTGAATGAAATCTCGTTCATAACAGCTTACATTCTGTAGCGGTGACTAATATATTTTTAAATAGTATTTGATGTTATAAAATTAATAATATTATGAATTATTAAAATATCTTTTATTAATGTCATTAAAATTAAAAATAATTAATCAATGGTTTTATTGCTTTAATTAATTTCACAATTTTAAAAATTAAACAATCATAAATAAACGTCATATTATGATATTTAAAAAATTATACAAATAAAAATAAATTTAAAATATAACACACAAACGAATTAATAGAAACAAATTACGATAATAAATAAAATGATGCATACGACCTCAAGTAAAAATTCAATTATACTCCCTCCGTCCCGCCGGAAACTTCAAAAAAAAATTATGGCACAAGAATTAAGGGAAAAAGTGAAAAATGTGATGTGTTGTGAGTGTTGATAGTTGAGTGGGAGAGAGAAAGTGAGGTAGAGAATAGTTAGTGGGTTAGTGGATGTGAGTATGAGAAGTGGGACCCACTAATTAAAAAGTATTAAAAACTTTCCATTTATGGATTTTGCAATTTCTATGGGACGCCCAAAATGGTAAGTTTTGCAATTTCCGGCGGGACGGAGTGTAATAACCCGAACTACCTTTTCTATTTTATTTATCTTAAACTCTTAATTATTAATGGGCCAAACTTAATAATTAGTTTAGTTTAGTTATTGGGTCAAAAGTACAAAGCCCAATTCATTAACTAGGAAGGATTAGGAGTTCAATTTAAATAGGGAATTGGAGAGCCCCATTAATATAAATACTCCTCTTAAACCCTAAGGCTTTCTCAGTTACCGCACAAAAAGAAAAAAAAAAAAAAAGAACGGAGAGTTGAGAGAGAGCAGCGGCCGGTGAAGCGCAGAGAGAGAGAGAGAGAACGGGAGAAGGAGAAGAAAAGAGAGAAGGCGATCGTGTTCGCAAAGGTAATTCTAGAAACCCTCAAACCTTTCTCTTCATCTTTGTAATTCAATTTGTGTATCAAGAAACCTTACGATAGCAATTGGGCAACTAGGGTTTAGTGGCATACGATTAAGGAGGAAGAGGATGGACTGTGGAAGTGTGTGTGTGCTGCGTGTGTGTGTGATTGGGGTGCGTCTGGGTGTGCGGTGGTGTGTGTGTGTGTGTGCGGCGTGGGTGTCTGTGTGTGCGTTGTGTGCAGATGGTGGGTGTGGGTGTGTGGGCTGATGGTGGGTGTGTGTGTCTGAAGTTGTGGGTGTGTTCAGATGGTGGGTGTGTGTGTCTGAATGTGTGGGTGTACCAGAGTGTGTGTGAATCAGAGTGGTGGGTGTGTCTGTCAGTAGGTGTACTCAGTAAGTGTGTGCAGAAAGTGTGAAATCGGTGTGTGTAATTTGTGTAGTGAAATTGAGAATTGGGGATTGACTAATAAAAACCCTAGGGGTGTTGTAGTCATTCTTAAAGTTATTGGTTAACTAGGAAAGAGGTGATAGATGACTAAACCATGGAATTAATCGAGTAAAAAGAAGTAAATTGGGACGGAAGTAAAATAGCATTTTTCTCATGTCTAAGGCTAGACTATTTCATGTTGTAGATTGTCCAAGCGGAGTAAAGCAAGCTAGTAGAACACGAAGCTAAGGTAAGGGATTACGCTCTTAGTTGTGTATTGATTCTTAATCCTTTGTTAGGATTCCCAATCTCTGTTTTATAAAGTAAACTATCTGTGTGGCTAGATAGTCTTTTAATAACTATTCCGTTCTGCGAATTGTTCCGTCTCTTGTTATCCACTCTATTGATATTGTTATTGTTCAATAGGGCTATCATGTGTATGATTGATTTTGTAACCTTGGTGTCCAAGTGAGATGTGTATCTTTTAAAAAAGTGATCAAGTAAAGTTTGTGAAGTTAAGCTTTGTTTTGTAAAAGCTCTTTAAAGTGAATTTTTATAATAAGTAAAGTGACTACAGTTATCCATAATCCCGAAACGGATAAGTGGACCCCTTACAGTTATCCATAGTTCTAAGTTGAACATGTGGACCCCTTTGCGTTGCTTGATGAGGTAACGTAGGTTATCATGATATACCGATTTTGGGTGCGGTCAGTAGAAACCCGAGCCCTGGGTACAGCACGTGCTTAATCCCTAAATGAAGTAAAGTAAAGTAAAGAAAAGTAAAGTGTGAGTAAAATGTTGTGTTTTGGAAACTGCCTCTGAAGCCACATGTTTTCAAGTAATGAATTGTTTTTCATCAAGTAAATGTTTCTTTTCAAACTGAGTGTTAGTTTGATCCTTGAGTTATATCCGTTCATTGTAATTCATTGTTACCGTTCGTTTCGGTCATCTCCTCTTAGTACCCGAGGGGATACCGTATGAACTTACTGGGCATTGTTCGCTCATTCCTTTCATCTTTTTCTCTCTCCAGGTTATAAATAAGCAGATCAAGAGTCGCAAGGTTGGCGGCTTAGGAGTTATCTTTTAATAAAGTAATTAGTGGTTATGTTTCCGTTACGGTTAAGTTATAAACTTTACTTCCCGTTAGTTACCGTTTGAGCTAGTGGTTTGTACTAGCCGTTGTGGATTTGAACGTTGGTTAAAGTTTGAATTGTGGTTATTTGTAGCCGTTGGGCATTCTGATTATGGGAATTATTCGTATTAAGTTATTATCTAATTGTAGTGAAAAGTTGGGGTGTTACACGGAGGGAGTATAAAATATTTAAATTGTGTCATATATATATCATAATAAAATATTATATCATTTCAATTGTGGAATAAGTAAATTATGTTAAGTATATACAAAAGCAGGCTCTATTTATAAATAAAAAGAAATAATGACTATTTTTAATATTTTAATTTAAATAATATAATTTCGAATATGGAAAAATTACGAAATACACATATATCTCGAACAATTTTTTGTTCAAGAATTTGTTCACAATGTGAATAAAACATCTAGACATTTCGATAATATCATCAATTGTGGTATTACAACACCGCACATGCTCCTAGTCACTAGAATGTTGTCCCTCCGTGAACACTCTCACACATATAGCCCTAGACATGCATCCAACCTTCCCAGAGTGCTTAAGGTAACCCAAAGGCATGTATTTGTCCCACTTGTGAATCTCACAGATTCCTAATGGTTCTTTTTCTCGACACACAATATTTCTAACTTTCATTAAGTTTGTATAGGAAGAAAACCGAAACCTTAAAAAATTCCTTACACCCTGCGCCAAAAAAAAAAGAAAAAGAAAAAAGAAGGGAACTCATTCCCCCTATGTGTTCGCACCATGCAGCCACATGTCCCCATCTTCTCGCTTCTCCGCATTGCCCAAATCTACACCACAATCATCAAGAATACCAAATGCTATGATTACCAAATGAGCTACCAAGTTAACTCCCTTGGTAATCTTCTATTATATTTTATTAATTCCAGTACATTTGTTAAAAGAGTGCGATGCATAAATTACTGAGTGCCATTGTATGAGATTTATTAGTTATAATGATAATGATAAAGAATGTCAGGGTGTGTTAAAAAATTCTGAATTTTATAATAATATCACAATTCATTTTTAAACATTTTCTAATTATTTACAAAAATAGCACTCACAGAGACGGCTTTTTATGCTCTAAAGAGATTGCAAAGGAATAAGAAAAAAATTGTAGATCGACGTGCCTCTAAAAGCCGAAAGATTAGGTAGTGTACTAAGACCACTTTTATGACATGGAAAAGATATCCTTATCTTGTTGAATCTCGATTCTGACACATTTTCATTGGTTTTGCAGATTTAGTGTTCATGAAAAGATAGTCAATTTCACGACTTCTTAGACCATGAACCTTCATTCAACGACGGTAAATTCTATATACAAGGCATATTACATACAAGGCACCAATAATGGCAAAACTACCCTCGCGTGTCGTGTGCAAAAGGACGACTTGAAGGCTTTGTGTCGTGTGAAAACACACGAGATATACCAAATGTATAAGATGTTAAGTCGTGTTCAATTATACGAGTTGTACAATACTCTGTCGTACATAGACACACGAAATAAATGTAAACAAGTCGTGTATATTTTATAAGACAGGCCGTGTCATACATGTCGTATATAATAACACGATATAAGTCTATATTCTCGTGTGTATGCATACGACATATCAAAATGAAGGTGTTCTTCGATGATTTGCAACACGATGTTAATGATACGCATATGATATGTTATATTATTGAATTGTGTTGTTAATTGAGAAAAATTTATACACTTATACATGACAAGGAACAAACGTCATATTGGATCATACAATATCATATAACCTATCACATTTAAGTGATACCACTTTATTTATAATCACCTAACAAATGATTGTGGTGTTATGTTTCTAATCAATAATATATTTAAAGAGGTAATTAAACATGTTATAATGCATCATACAATATCATATATAAGCTACCACATTCATTAGGTTAATGTGATACCACTTTATTTATCAACTAACAATCGATGTTATGATGTGCATGTACTATGTTAAATTAATGAATTATGTGTTATATTTCTAACCAAGATTATATATAATGAGTTAATTAAACATGTTATATAACGAGTTAAGTTGTTTCGATGATTTGCCAAACGGGGTTAATGATAAGTTGTACATTAGAGGAATACCAACTACTTAAGATTATATATTTGAAATTATCATATTTGTTAATCAAGATTATATGTTTCTTGTTATAATAAGTTGGAAAACAAACAATGATTACATATAAGATTGAACCAACATCATACAATATCATATAACCTACCACATTTATTTATAATTAATTTTTATTTTATTATATGGTGTGTCGTGTTGAAATACACGACATTTAGTAAGACATTTCGTATGAACAATACACGAAATGAAACATTATATCTCGTGTATTGTTAATACGAGATGATTACCAGAAACAAAGACTATATCGTGTGGTTTTACACGATATGTACCATAGTATCTCGTGTATATACACACGAGATACACCCTGAACCCCTACATAAAACACGATATACACGCATACAACTTAACCCTACAGAGAAACACCATTGCTGTACACCCATGCAGCATTGATATACTCCACAACATTGTCCAAGTCTTAACACCCATAAATTTATACCCATTATTTTCATTAATTCTCAAATCATCTAACACCATAGTATGGATTCTCCACAACATTCTCCAAGTTTTTATGATCATATTGATCTTGATCTTGTGGAATATATTTTTGAAGAAGAAGGTTTGCCACCAAATTCTCCACATCAAAATCAAAATCCAAGCAGCAATGAAGTAAGTTTTTAAAGTTATATTTGGTGTTTTGATCAAAATCGCAATAAAAATCCAATGTTGAAAATAAATTGTTTTTCAAGATTGGATTTTTAAATTCTGATATTACTCTATTTCGTGTGAGATTATACGAGTTTTATGCTAGTTGTCGTGTGTGTCTACACGAGTGATGGTGTATTACCTCGTATTACGTCACACGAGATAAATGTGTTTAACTCGTGTATAGTTACATGAGATGTGCCAGACCATCTCGTATAATGTTACACGAAATGTCATATAGCCTGTTGTTTATTGTGCAATTTTCTAATTGATGGTAATACAATTTGTAGGGACCGGATGTCAGTGATCAATTCGATACATCCCTATTATTTTCAAATAGGGATGATCTTGTTAAACACGTACGGGATATCGTGGCCCGTCAAAATATAAGCCTTTCTATAGGAGATTCGAGGAAGACAAGTGGCAAGATCCTAGGCTACGCGAAGATTGTATGCCATTTTGGTGGCAAGTACAGGTCCGGAAAAACTAAAGATGTGAGGTTGACTAGTACGAAGAAGATTGGGTGCAATTTTGAAATCCGGGCCAAAGATAAGGGTGATGGGGTATGGGGTTACGTTGTGAAGCATAGTTCTCATAATCATGACTTTCCAACGTATCCCGAAGGTCATCCGTTGGGTAAATTGACTAGTTCTGAATATGAGGAGGTGTGTAGCGCAAGTCAGTCTTCGGTGCGTCCAAATAACATTCTAACAATGTTAAAGAGGAAGGATGAGAAGAACGTGAGTACTCCGAAACACGTCCACAATGCCCTCACAAAATGCAAGTCACAAGAACGACAAGGGAGATTCTCACTTCAACAGTTCATAAAAGCACTCGAGGATAAGCAATATACCGTCTTCATGAGGAAAGTTAACGAGAGTGACATGATCAGTGACATATTCTTCTCTCACCCACGAGCATCGGATATGCTTAACTGTTTTCCATATGTAGTACAAGGTAAATTTTTGATTTTTTTGAATATGTTTTTTGACTCTGTTTTCCACAAGTCGTATGCATTTTTTTTTAATTGCAATTTTATTCATTTCTAACTTTATTTCTCTTTAAATGATACAAGGTGAATGCACTTACAAGACCAACTGCTATGGAATGGTATTACTTGAGATTATAGGATTTACTTCAACAGGGAAGAATTTCACAATTGCATATGCGTTCCTCCAAAATGAGAAGACTGAGAATTACACGTGGGCACTCAAGAATTTGCAAAGTCTTTTTCATACTCCCCACATGCCAACTGTTTTCTTAACTGATCGTGACTTGGCTTTCATTAATGCTGTCCAAATGGTATTTCCTGAGACCGCACACCATTTGTGTCGAAGGCATATCGAAGTCAATGTTAAAAAGAGAGCGTTGGCTAAAACTGGTAGCAATGAGTTTGCACTATCATTCATGAGGAGATTTAATGAAGCAATATCAGCCGCTACTCGCGAAGAGTGGGACACCCGTTGGCAATTGTTTTGCGATCGTTACAGATCTTATCCTGATTTATTGACCTACCTCCGCGAGACTTGGATTGCTCCATACTCTACGAATATTTTGTCGATGCACACAGATCAGTTACTGCACTTCGGAACCCACACCACGAATAGGGCTGAGAGTGAGCATAACAGGTTGAAGAAGGCCTTGGGGAGTGCTTCTTCTACTTTTGACACATTATTAAAAAAGGCTCATGAGATTATGGAAATCCAAATAACAACAATCAAAGCTACTATGGAGCAATCAAAGAGTAGAATTCCAAATGATATGAAGACATGTGATCTGTATCACGACATATTGGGGCGAGTGTCAAAGGCAGCTTTGGACATCATCAAAGAAGAGCGGAGTCGTTGTGGGGATAATGTCATGGATCCTTCAGGCTGTGGGTGTTACCTGAGGCGAACACATGGACTTCCATGTAGTCACGAGATTGCATGCATACAAAACTCTGGGGGCCGGATTGAGTTGTCCTCGATTCATGATTTTTGGAAGAAGTTGGACATTGAAGTAGAATACTGTCCCACTGGACCTGATTTTGAAGTTGTGTTGAATGAACTGCAGAACGCACCTGGACCGGTAAAGAGAAGGTTATTTCAAACGATAAATTAAGGGCTACATCCACAAACCGGAGATGCTTCTGAGCCGGATCATATTTCAAAGGCAAATAAACCCCGGACCACCAGTTGTAGAGTACTGTCAGATTGGGAGCGTACCGACAGACATTTTGGAGTCCCCACTACACCACCCTCCACTAGCAGCAGGTCTAGATCTTCATTTATTGCATCAACCCAATCAGGTTTGATGTCGCGGGAGTCACCAAATCCGAAATCAGCTTCAAACACTACACCATCTAGCCCTACTACTCCCACATCTCTTCCACCACTAGCTGCTTCAGGTCCTGGTCGAGGTCGAGGTCGAGGTCGAGGTCGGGGACGGGGACGGGGACGGGGTCGTGGAAATGGACAAGTCAATGATATACATACTTCTGTGCATAGGATGTTGCTTACCCCTCTCATTGTCCCATTTATTGATGGCTTCACAGATGTGATGGGTGATGGAAATTGTGGATATAGAGCAGTAGCAGCGCAAATATACGGAACAGAGGAGATGTGGCAAAGAGTGCGCTCAGATTGTGCCAAGAAGCTGCTTCATCGCCGAAAGGTTTATGAGAGAGTTATGCCTTGGAGAGATATGGACGAGCTCTATAGTCGCATTACTCACTATGCCTCCCCTTGTTCGGAATATTATTGGTTGATACTCCCAGAGATAGGGCACATCATAGCCACGGTGTATAATGTGGTGTTTGTCTCGTACTCGCAAACCGCTGGCTTCACATGCCTACCAGTGATTGTACCACAAGGAACAGGACCACCCACAGACACACTTGTGTTGGGACATGTGGGAAACCATTTTATATTGGTATGATACTTTAATTCGTTATATTTAACTATCTTATTTAAATTTGTTATATTTGACAATTTTATTACTTTTGCAGCTGCACATGTCAGATAGTGATTACCCGATACCATCAGTAGCACTATATTGGGAGGAGCAACGTGATCCAAGCGCAAGTAACCTGATCATGCCATACAGAACTCGGATAGAAACATTCAACCGACTCTCAATTATGGCGAACGAAGCACGAATTGCAGGAAATAGGCCATAGTTTATGTGTATAGTGTATTGATGTTTGGATCATCCAGTTTGTATGAAGTTTCGTATTGTTTGGGACGGAGATAGTATATTAAAGTTAGTACTATTATTTTTGGATCACTTGATGTAGTATTGAAATTCTTGTTTTGATATTGGTTGTTGTGATGTGTGGATACATTAGTTGATTTTAGTATGATTGTGTTATTGGTTTTTGGGTTTTGAATTTCTGGTATTAAATGATGTATGAAATTGTGGGTTTTAGGTTATGTAATCATGTTTTTTTTTTCTGGGTTCTTTGTATCTCGTGTGAACATACACGAGATGTAGTTGTTCTGGTCGTATGAACTTTACACGAGTTGAATTAAACAAGTCGTATATACAAACACGAAATGCTTTGTTTTCTGGGTATAAATGAATTTCGTGTGTGTATACACGACATGAATGAAGACATGTCGTGTATGTTCATACGAGATGATTAATACCATCTCGTGTATTAGCACACGAGATGGTCTCTTTACTGGAAAAAAACAGAAGCTTAAAAGTAACAAAAACATACCCAAAATTTCAATAACACTAAACCAGAATTTCAGCAAAATTTACCCAAAGTGCCAAACATCAAAAGTTTACAAAACATTAATTTACAAAGTGCCAAAATCCAATCAATGTATCCCAACTCATAATAAACTACCAAAGTGCCAAAACAAAAGTACTAAAAACTCCATCCCAAAACAAAAGTACTAAAACAATACAAAGTGCCAAAATCCAATCAATGTATCATACATCATCAGAAAACTACCAAACCAGAATTACAAATCATAAATTCAAGCAGAGCAGTCACGAGTCCATATCCCTGGGGCATACTCCTCTCCAACTTGAAATTAAAAGTTATAAATCATTAATTTACAACCTCCGTCCCTAAACAAAAGTACTAAAACAATACAAAAGGAACATAAGAATTGAAATGTGATAATAAAAATGGAAATAGTACCTAAAAGGGACCTCGTAATAGATCGTGCACCAGTCTAATCTGATCTATGGCATCCGCGGGTAACCTGTCATCCGTGAGCAGCGGAAGTAGTATATCTCGTGCCTCTTCAACCCTAGGCGGTGGTGGAACGTTAACTAGGGCATCATGATTCGGATTAGTAATCCGAACATGAGTCCTAGCCAGGAACCACTGCATATACGTGGAAGTAACAGGATCAGATGCGCTCACGGACGGCCCCCATCTACGCACTGGATCGAAAACCCCCAAGCCGTCCTCTAACCAATCCTCCCATACCTCATCACGCGTTCCATATGACTTCTTGTACCCCTTTTGACTGGCCATCAATGAACAATCTCGGCCGCAAGATATGGGGTCTCTGGGGATTTTCTGCTGGATCCCAAACTGCCGTGTAACACGGTCAGGCATATACGATTCCGTGATATCCTGGAAGCGTATAACCCCACGGAAGTATGAGACCGGTAAAAGCGCATCTGGGGTGGTACCGTAGGGAGTCCAACAAACCTAAAAATGAATTTGTTAGACACCGTCAACAGAAATAATAAATTATAACAATTTGTAAAATTTTAAATATAACTAACTCACCCTATCAACCGTCATCGTGTACAGGGTATACCGGAACTTCAATAGATGGGGCATATCCCTTCCGGCCGTATCAGTACGTACCTATCTACGAGCCCTCGGCTGGCCCTCCGTCCATAACGGGTCAATATCTCTCCGGAAAACCGGAAAGTGCTCGTATATCCAGGCCTGCAAATGATTGTTAAATATTACCTCTAAAAGACTCAAACAACCACCGATCTGCTTGCATCCGTATCTAGATGCCTTCCTCAACTCCCGGTATAGATATGCCAAAGCAGCTGTCCCCCAGGATAGAGCCCCCACTCTGTCAATATCCACGCACAATGAAAGGTAGTCTGAGGGCATCTTATCCTGAGTCTTGTCCACGAACAGCGTGGAGCCGAGGAGGAACATGATGTACGTGGAAGCGCGCTCATCGTCAGTCATGTCGGAAGGGGTCTCAAAGGACCGGCGGAGGCCATCTAAAGAGTACGTCGTGCCCTTCCGACATGTATCAAGGCGTGCCCTGATACCGGCTACGTTAGGCTCTGGAACCGCCTTCGTAACAGGGCTACCTGAACAGCTGATACCTACAAATTGAAAATGAAATAATTTATAAAATTGATAAAATTTATGAAATTGATAAAATTTATGTAATTTATAAAAAATAGACAACAAACAAGAATATACCTAGGATATGAGTGACGTCATGCATAGTGATCGTCATCTCCCCCCACGGCATGTGGAAGGTATTAGTCTCGGGAGACCACCGTTCCACAAACGCCGTTAGGAGCGCCATGCTAGGCCGGCGAATGGTAGCATCATGTAGGTAATGGAGGCCGGTACCCTGAACACGAGCCCACCAAGCTCTATCATCCGCCGGTAAAGAAGCATGCGAGAACCTGTTGATTCCAAACAAAACATTATAATTAATACTCCCTCTGTTTCAGAAAAACAGTCCCTATTTTTTTTTTTTTTTTTTTTTTTTTTTTTAACAAAAAGTCAAAATGGGACTGTTTTTCTGGAACAGAGGAGGTTTAAAACAATAACAAGAAATAATAAAGCTATTTAATAAACAAATCATATACTTACTTATCTAGAATCTGCTGCCTCGTTTGGCGCTTCAACACCGGCTCACAAGTGGCGTTCTCCCATATCTTACGGGCTCGGTGATGACCAAACCCGTACAACAAATCAACCTCCTCCGGGCCACCACCGGGGTTACTCTTAAGCTGCCACTGTTCATCCTTAGCCCCTTTCCCCTTTCTGGCCCGTGCCTCCCGCCTCTTGTGAGGCCTCACAGATAAACTCTCCTCCACCTCCACCTCCTCCTCCTCCTCCTCATCACTAGATAACTCTGCCTCATGCACAGATGCACCTCGGGAACGAGTACGAGAAGATGAATCCTCCTCCGACCCCGTACTAGAATCTGTACCCTCACTATTTGTCTCATCATCCACAATCTGCTCAATCACGACATTCTTGTCGTGCTTCTTTTTGCTCCGTGCATCTACTCTAGCTGCAGCTGCCTCCTCGGCCTTCCTCTTTCTATTAGAGGCGGTCGCAGGTTTACGTCCCTACAAAAAATTAAATAAGAGACAATTAATTTTCAAGAATCAGTTGACATTTCGTGTGGGAATACCCGAAATGTTGGTGATCATTTCGTGTATAAAGACACGAGAAACCTCACCACATATCGTGTATTAGAGCACGAAATGCAAACTGATGAATCAATTTACATTTCGTGTCCTAATATACGAAATGTGGAACGTATCTCGTGTACTACAACACGAAATGGTCACCAACATTTCGTGTATTGGCACACGAAATGTAAACTGATGAATCAGTTTACATTTCCTGTGCCATTACACGAAATGTTGGTGACCATTTCGTGTTGTAATACACGAAACACACCCCGACATGGCCAGATTATACCCCACAAATTCGTAACCAATTCCAACGAAAAACCCTAATTTGTTTTACCAAATCACAATTAGAACCATTTTGGATAGGTTTACACAACATTTAACAGTTATATAATCGGTTTTAGGCATAAAATTGTTGTTGGGTTTTCAAATTTAAATTTTAGGTTAAAAAGAGATTATATTACTTTTGGAGCGGCGGTAGAAGAGGCGGACTTTCCACCGGTGAGAGGGAGGTTTGTCTTCATTTCCGGTGGTGGTGTTGTGGTGGTCGCCGGGTTCGTCGAGAGAGAGAAGGGTTCGCCGTTGGTTTTTGAGAGAGAGAGAAGAGCGACTGATACGTTTGAATGGGAAGGAGGGATTTTTTTTTTTTTTTTAGTATATATATAAGGGCATTTTAGTCATTTGTCCATGCCTTGTAAAATGTGTGCCTTGTATATAGTATTACCCTTCAACAACACCTAAATTATTCAATTTATTTGGGCTTAAAAGTCATGCTCCTGCCTTTGTAACATAGGCAAAATTTATACATGGAATGACCAGTTGAAATTTTGTTATACAAAGTAATTATACCTTCCTCTATAACTTAAGAAAAGATGTCTCGTGATCAATTGACATTCAAGTTTATTTATTTATTTTCCTTACAACCAAAATACACTCACCCCATACAATTGACCCAATCTCACTTTAAGTAAACTACCAAACTGACCCGTGTACTAACCAATTATTTCATATTTACCTGCGTACTAACGAAACAACCAATCTAACCTGCGTACTATATACAAAATAATAGAAACAACCAAAATTGTTTAAAATATTAATGAAAGCTAATGAGCGTTAATTTTTTAACGAATTTTACTATTATAATTTTCAAATTGCTCCCATATCTTAACAAAATCGTAACTCACTTAACACACACCCAAACAAATACATCAATGGAGCACATATTCGTCAATCTTCTAGTTTTACCATTTTGAACTCTAAAACACTCACACCTCCACTTCCGGGCCTCCTCCACATTTTCCGACCACCCACCTCCATAATTTCCGATCAACTTTATCTTCTTCCCAAAATTTCTTCTTCCCCACAACTAAAAACAGTGTCAACAGTCCTTGCCCACAATCTCCACCCCTCAATTCCACTCCAGTGCGCTTCAATGTAGTTCATCCAATCCATTTCTCTCTCTATAGAAAAAAATATTCTCTCTCTATGTCAGGAGAAAGTTCTCCCCAAGCCTAAAACCTCTTAGAAATGTAGAATACTTGCTGGGATCTATCTTTTCTTTTAGGCTTGACTTTAATCTTTGTTCTTGCTTGATCAAAACTTGGGTTTTTCCATGTATTTTCGTTCATTTTAGCCTGCTATTCTGTATAGCTACAAAACTTCGAATTTGAGGGTCTTTTTTTTTTCTTCCCAAATTAATGAAGTTTCTTGCTGGGTTCTTTGATTTCTCTCTTGAATCTCCATAACCTGAACTGCTACTTCAGTTCTAGGTCTATTCCCGTTCGATTCCTCTGGTTTTCGTACAATCTCGTGCTCACAAACCCAGCTGTAAATAATTTCGGTCGAGTAAGTTTCACCGCCATTTTTCAGCAAATTGGAACCCTAAACTCCTCAATTGAGCCATCAGATTTGGAATTAACGATGACGTGAAATAATAGAAGGAGGAGACGAAGCAAACCCTAGAGGAGTTGCCGCAAGGGAAGAACTAGTGGTCAACGGCGAAAGTGAGGGACGTGTTTGTTAGGCCGATTATTGGGAGATCGATGAAGGTGCCGAGTAGGAGGTTTAGGAGGGCGGTACAGAGGAGAGGGGAGGTGGTAGAGAGAGGAGCAAGGAGGAGAGAGAGGATGACGGGGAAGAATAATCGGCCTCCTGTGATCTCGAGGGATTTAGGGACGAGCTAAGGAGGAGAAGGGTAGAAAAACAATTGAAAAATATAAATCAAGTTTAATGTGTTTTCATAATAAATTAAGGGTAATTAGGTCATTTTAGCACTTAGTTAAGTAAGTTATGATTTTGTTATGTTATGGGGGAAATTTGAAAATTATGATAGTAGCATTCGTTAAAAAGTTAACGCTCATTAACTTTCATTAACATTTTAAACAATTTTGGTTATTTCTATTATTTTGTATATAGTACGCAGGTCAGATTGATTGTTTCGTTAGTACGCAGGTAAATATGAAATAATTGGTTAGTACGCGGGTCATTTTGGTAGTTTACTCATCTCACTTTACACAATCGATCGAAAGTAGTCTTAACCTCATTCTTCACGGTTAAAATTGTCTCACTTAACCACCTAGCCCCCCCAACAAGCGTTGACATTCACGTGAAGGGCAATTACGCCATTTACTTTAAATACAGAAACCTTAGATGTCATTTGACCACTGGACATCTCTCAAGTCCGCTTTAGACCACCGCCATGCGACACCTTTCACTGGCTACCTTGAAATTCACCATCGTTCAACTTCAATTATTTTCAATCCATGGGCAAAAACCTATTGTTCCACTTAAGAGAGAAAGGGCAGTAGGTGGCAATGTCACTGAAATGACAAAATTGCCCTACACGTGACAAAGCACGTGAGAGTTGGCGTTATCTAAGTGAGATGAGTTTAAACGCAAAGTATGATGTTGGGAAACTTGTTAATAGAGGGTCCAAAGTGGCAATTCATGAATAGTTGAAGGGTTAAACATGTACAAAGAAAGTCACTCAGGACTCTTGACACCGAGTCGAACCAGACCAGCATATTTCCCTCTTCCTCTCCGACGGTGTCCTTCAAAATCAAAATCTGAACCAATAAAAAAAGAACCACCATGTTCCTCCGCCGCACGACCACCGCCACTCTCTACACCACCATATCCCGCCACCTCTCCTCCTCCGCCGCCACCGCCACCGCCACCGCCACCACTGTAGAAATCACTTATCTAAACCTCAAATCCCTCTCCAAAGTACCCAAACGGTCCAGACCCAAGGCAATTAAAGATGCCCAAAATGCCCTCACTGACTATCTTTTCTCAGTCAAAAGCTTACCTTTAAGCTATGTGGAACAAATCAGCAAGAACTCCCCAATCTCCCTCTCGTACATCATTGATAAGGTTGATTACAATCCTTCATTGGGGTTTTTCAATTCTTTGCAGAGGTTTCTCAGGTACCATCCCATTAATGAATTTGAGTTTTTCTATGAAAGTATTGGTATTAATTATAGTGAGATTGATGGGTTTTTGCCTGCACATAAGTTCTTTTTGTCTGAAGATATGAAGGTGTTTAATGCTGCTTGTGCACTTTGTGGATTTGGGTTCCCTTGGAACAAATTGGGGTTGTTGTATAAGGATCAAGTTTCGATTTTTAATAGAGACCCTTTTGAGTTGAATAGGAGTTTAAAAAAATATGGTGATTTGGGGTTTCATAATGTGGCTTTATGTGGGATTTGTTTGGGGTTTCCTTATGTTTTGGGTGGAAATTGTGAATTGAGCAATGAAATTGATGCTTTGTTTGATGATTTGAAAAGGGTTTTTATCGATTTTGGTTTAGGTAGTGATGTAGAGTGTGATGTCGATGCTTGGTGTGGTGTTTGTAGGAAGATTAAGTTGTTTTATGATTTGGGTTTCGAGAAAGGTAAGATTGGTGAATTGATGGGTAGAAGCAAACACATTTTTGTTGAGCACTCTGAAGACTTATTGGTTCGAAAAATTGAATACTTTTGTAGATTGGATGTTAGGAAGGATGAGATTGGATTATTGCTTCTTTCAAAACCAGAAATTTTTAAATTGGATCTAGAAAGCCCAAAAATTTCAATGTTGGGGTTTTTGAAACACTTTGGATTGGAGGAAGAAAATTTGACGCACATAACTAGAAAATATCCTTATGTTTTGGGTAGAAATAAGCTAGCTAATTTGCCTCACGTGATGAGATCATTAGATCTCAATGAATGGTTCTTTGACAAGCTGAAAAATGGGGATCATCAACTATTAAGTAGTTATTTAATTGGAAGTCCTGATGAGGATTTGGATAAAGATTATGTAGATAACTTGGTGAAAATTGAATCATCAAGAACGCCATTTCACTCGTTAAGTAAGTTGGAATTTATGCATAGTATGGGATATGGAGAGAATAAATTGACCATCAAAATCATGAAAAACATACATGGAAGTAGCAGTGAGTTACAGGATCGATTTGATTGCTTACTTCTTAATGGGATCCCTCTCTCTAGATTGTGTAAAATGGTTAGTACATCACCGAAGCTTTTAAACCAAAGTCCTGAAAATATCGTCCAGAAAGTGAAATTCCTTTGCGAGGATATGGGATCATCTCTGCATGATCTTTATGTATTTCCAGCCTATTTGTGTTTCAACTTAGAGAAACGGATTAAGCCCAGATACAGATTTCATTTGTGGCTCAAGGAATCGGGTTTGTGGGGAACTGAGTACGCGGTTTCAAGTATTGTGGCAGCCAGCGGGAAAGCTTTCATTGACCGACTATATAAAATTCATCCAGCTGCTCCAAAGAAGTGGTTGGAAGAATTTTCAAACAACGATTGACATAGTTTTCATTGATGACTTGTAGTCTTATTGTCAGATAAGTCTACATTACTTGGTGAAAAGCTTACCATCATGAAGCTCTATGGATCTTGAATCTTTATGTGCCGATTCAGATGGCCTTCGAGAAACACGACTGGAAGGTAAATTGCTCATCTGTATTGTTTTCAGAATCATAACATATGTGATAAGTAAGTGTCTTTGGTTGGTTTGAAATAGCGAAGTTGTCGATAATTGGATAACCTATTCTATGAAAGATTTTGGGATGCTGCTCTAAGACGCGAGACGTGATATTTTTTTTTTTTTTTTACCAATGTGATCTTTTGAGAGCATAGCTGTTTGCTCAGTCTTGATCCTGCTTTTGGTGTACCCAGGGGCTTTATCTAGAGAAGCAATCTTACTAACCATACTTTTTAACAACCACTTTGATCACGACCTCTAACGGAAACTTGTAGAGACTAGCTGTGAATCTGTAATCAATTCGTTATAAAGAGATGACGTTCAGAGGGTCAATTATCTTTTGTATACAGTGTTTACATTTGTGTTTTTGTTGTTGTTGCTACCAGCAGGTGAATACCTGGTTTGACGCCCTTGCTGAATTCCATGCTTCTATTTTAGCATTTTCATTAGATTTCACGAGGGACGTACTGGCCAATTGATTTTTTTTATCGACATTTTGTGATGCCGTTCTATTGTGATGTTCTCTTCCTCTACCTCTCTGGTTTCTCCTTGTAAGAAATATGTCGTAACTTTGTTTTCATGTTAACATGATGGACATCTATTTTTCGTCATACATGTGAAACTATTGAAGTTTGTTTTAAGCACCATAAAAGTGGTTAATATTTGCGCGCA
Organism: Campanula takesimana; assembly: GCA_026119855.1. Classification (NCBI taxonomy): domain Eukaryota; kingdom Viridiplantae; phylum Streptophyta; class Magnoliopsida; order Asterales; family Campanulaceae; genus Campanula; species Campanula takesimana. The sequence continues at coordinate 1,090,042 of JAOWBW010000002.1, forward strand.
CTACTTTTAGGAAAATAGTGCAATAAGGTACTTCAACTCTTGTTTTGACTTGTAAGGTTATCTAACTCATATTCTCAGTATTTGATACATTGAACTCTAAAACAGATACGCGTTAACACCCTGTAAATCACATTGCTCATTTTCATCATCCTTTCTTCTCCCATCAGATTCTTAACAAGAAATCTTTGTTTATTTGCCTCAAATGCGATTCTAATTGTAATTCTATTTTATTTTCGACAGCTAATTTACAAGGGGATGCATCTCACCCAAATGTCATCTGAGGCATTTACAATGACCTCCCACCCTGGCCAAATATGCCCAGCTCAACAAATCACTTGGAGTCATGCTTCAAGATCTACAATGCCAACCTTCTCCTCCGTGTCATGTGCAAGTCACAATAATTGCCTACAAGATTTCGCTGAACTGCATTTAATGCCTCAATCTGATGAAATTCGGGATCAATATAACAAGCCTCGTATATCCACTAAAGGCATCAATTTGGATCTGGGGTCGCACCTAAAGCTAACAGTTGGATCAGGATAACCCTCACGGGATGTCGTCTGCAGAGTCAGCAGCTGTAGTAGAGGATGTCACTTTGGAAAGCTGGGAGAAAAATGGTTTTGATAAAAATCAATTACCTCTAATCTTCAAAATGAATAAAATGGCCAGTAGGTGAATATTCTTTTAGCCTTTTACATATAATTCTTGCACAAAGCCCTAAGAGTTTACGTTATGGCAGTATTGGTATGATGTACCCTATGTGCGTTAAGTTCTAAAATAAGTTTAAGATAGATATAATAGTTTTAATGGCGCCAAGTTATTCCAATGGAATTCACTAGTTAACTATTTATTTTTTAATCCTTGTATTTGTATTCCACTTGAGTCAATAGTTTTCTAGACTTTCTGCAACCTCAACTGGTTTCTGCGATGCAAAGTTTATGATCCTAAACTCCTCAAGTACATTTAGCGGCCTGGCTCATTTGATGAACACCATTCAGGTTTTTAGATGTCGACTGATCCATAAAAATATCGAGTGTTCTAATTCAAGATTCTATAAATGGTTTCTCAAAATGACTCTCCCTCCAAGGGGAAAAGAAAATGGGCAAAAAAGAAAAAGAATCAGTGAAAGACGCTCTACATGACAGAATGACTGATTGATCCATCATTTTAAATAGTCAATTTCAGTGCATACATGTTTTATGCCATGAAGTATGGCTTCTGAAATTTCAATATCTTTATTTAACGCAGGCCAGAGTACTAAATATCTTAATATCAAAATGGTTGTATAAATGCTAGTTCCGCTGCGTACGTGCCTATTAAAAAGTTTGATTGTCTTAAGAAAATTTCAATGCCTGTTTTGGATACCATTGTTTCTTGTTTTCCCGTGTGCCTATCAGGAAAAAGTAAGTTGATAATGTTTGGAGGGCAGTGCCCGAATGGCTGCAGGTGAAGTAGATAATCTACCTTTTGAAATTCTTGAAGGTTGGTCACTTGTGATTTATTGTAATTTACTTGGCGCACTTTATGCAATGTATGCTATCCGTATTGTGTTGTTAAAGGCCCTTGAAGTTGAAGCTAAGATAAAATGATAACTGAATTTACATGGGCAGTTGTGGAGTTATCAGAATCTCGAAGAGTGATCAAATGATGACAGCTTCTCTTCATACGAGGTTATATAATGCACAAGTTTCTAAAAAAGGTATTTATTTTTTCTCAATATAGTGAATGCTCATACTCGTGCTAATATCTTGTTCATTTAATATATGCATTCCTGCTTAGTATGTACATGGAAACATACATTTTAAACAATGTTGACTTATCTTTCAGGTGCTTCGCTGGCTGGTACTCGGTCAGTAGTTTTGCTGTACGATTTTTATTATATATACATGCTATTGAGCTCATTTAAGGTCTCGTAATTTTGAAGGGTTGAAATTGTTGCTGATTATGAAGTTTGATCAATGACACGTGACCTCTATTATTTTTCTTCCTTAGTCTATACGCTTTTAAGTTTAGATTCAGCATATGGATCGTTGACCGTTACACAATTTTTTATTTCTTTCTCAAACATTGTTGCTGTGATTACTATTTTAAATAGCTTCATTTACTAGTTACGTGCATTCTACATTATAAATAATTGAGAAAGACACGTGGATAAAGATTTCCTTTCTTTCACCAGTATTGATGTTGATTACTGTTTTAAATTGCTTCTCCTATGCATTACGGACCTTCATGTTTATTCATAATTAGCAAAACTATCAAATCATTTAGTTTTGTTTCTCATCACCAGAAGATGAATATCTTTCATAAAGGTTTCTCCTCCATCTAGTGCATAGAGGGAAATATTCTTACATAGTAATATTGACTGTATTTGACCTTTATAATATCTTCAGGTAGGTCCTCACTATAAGAGGTGCGCCAATCCCCTAAATTTCTTCCGGGATACTCTTGAACAATTCCCTGTTTAATCCTTGTATGTCAAGTTAATATAGGTTTGGGTATTAGGAATTACCCCCTCCATCCCGGAGTGAGAGTCCTACCTTAGTTTTACACACATCAGGGAAACAATAAGAAACGGGTAAATATAATACTCCCTCCGTCCCAAAATGATCTTCTCATTTGCCATTCCTCATTGTCCCAAAAAGTTCTTCACATTTCTATAATTTAGGCTTAAAAGTACATAAACACAACATCGCTAGTGAAGGAAGTATTCATATTCTTAAAAAGTTTGAATAGTCAAACGTGAAGATCATTTTGGGACGGGGGAGTATATAAGTCTCTTGAGGACATAGTTGGCCAAAACATTACTACAATTCAAGTGGCTAAAAGTAGAGTGTTGTTCTTTTTATACAAGCATTAGAAGGACAAAGTTGTCCAACACCATTCATCCTTTGCCACTTCAGGAATGAGACTTTTACTCTGGGACATATCAAAAAGGAAAGCAGGATTCCTACTCTAGGACGGAAGGAGTATGTAAGACTAGTGACTACATTACTTAGTTTTGCCATTCATGTTTTCAGCACTTGAGTTGAGTTTGTATCAATCTTTGTAAGTTATGGATTACTCCCTCTGTCCCTAAATAAATGTATTGTCAAGAAATCTTTGTCCCAAAATGAATGTCTTTTTTGAACATAACTTTGTCCCTAAATGCTTTTTTTTCCAATTTTTTTTCACCAGTCTCTTTATGCTTGCAAACCTAAATGTTTGGAAAGGAGATTACAAGATTATATATGAATCTTTGCCACCAAATTGTACAAAAAATTGAGATTTTCAGATGTCCCTTAAAATGAATTTGGACATTCATTTAGGGACAGAGGGAGTAGCAAGTATGGTTGGGCTTGGGTATCTTGTTACGATCTCAAGTTGCTTGTTGATTCCTGCCATATTTACTGAAAGTCCGTGGAAAAGGATCTACAACAACACCATCCAATCAGTTGTTGCCAAATCATTTTGTGAGTTTTTCTTGTGACTTTAGTATTACTCTAACCATTATTGGCACCCAGCACATCTAGCTTTGACTTTGAGGACAGACTTTCTGGGAAGGAAAATAGGAGGATTCATTGAGTAACTTGAAGTTCTCCAGCTTTCTAACTTTTTTTCTCTACGGAACAGAGTGGAGAATCCGGCGTGTGCATGTCATTTTTGATATTTTCTTAAAAATTTATGGACTAATTTACCTTTCCGCTTGCATATTAAATCACACCTTCTCATTCTCTCCTAGGGAGATTATCTTATACGGAGTATATTTTCTTTCCCCATCTATAACATCTGAACATCAGAGGGATGATTGTTATTATTATTATTTTTTTTCTGCGACAAGGACCACTAGGATTAATTTAATCATTAAATCATGCGTCTTTGATGATGTAGCTTAGTTTTCTAGCATTAAATGTTTGTCTTTTGAACTTATGTTTCTTTCTTTAGCAATGCACATGCAGGAAATCACAGGCTAGACGGAGAAGCAGAAAGTCTCGAAGCATTTTTTACGTGTCTCCACTATGAAAACAGGTTTATCTTCTTGATGCTCCTGAATACTCCCTCAGTCTCACTTATTTTGGTAATTAGATAAAATTAAACCCACTTAATAAAGTTGAACAATTAATGCAGCACTTTGCATTTATAATCTATTTTTCCAGTCATGACCTTATTTAAAGCACATGTACATAACTTGATTTGGGATATATTGAAAATAATTCTTTAAATACTTAGGCGGAAGAAAATGTTTGTAATTGAGATATTTTGTCGTGATCAAGGATGTGTATAATGGACCAATGATATGAGTTAAGACGTGTGGTTGGAGAGTAAACCGGGGTTTTTGGACATTCATTTTGGGACAGAGGTAGTACCAGTTGTGGTAGGAGTAAGCCAATGATCGACTTTAAGTCGCCATCTTTTTTGCTTTAATGATGGATGGATCAACTGATCAAATATGAAATGATATCAGATGGCTTTATCCAATTGATGTGATGAGGAATGGGGTGAAGTATTGTAGATGTCAAAAGGCTTTAAATTGAGTAATTAGGGGAAAATTAATTATTTGTAATGTAATTTTAGCTGAGGGATTATGAGTTGAAACAAAATTATGTTAAATGGTCAACAAAAATGAGAAATAGAATCACTTCGATATTTTAAGATCATGAGGATAGGGAGATAGATTTTGATGTAATTTTCGTTCGCTTGGACGTTGCTGTCAGTAACATGAGTGGGATTGTTGTTCTATATATAAACAAAGCTGGTTGTTCTACTGAGAGATAAACCTCAAAATTAATTAAACTTTCCAATACTGCGGAGAACCCTAATCCGGTCACCCTTGAACCCCGCACATAAGTTTAACTCCATAATAAATAATACCTTCATAAGCGCACACAAATAATGGCGATTTATTCTGGGATGCATCGTCAATGTTCACTAGTGCCACTTTTTTTTTTTTTTTTGATACTACAATTAACAATCCCCTAAAAGCACCGTTAGGTGATGTCCGAAGAAAATCCATAGAAACTACTCGCTCCCACAAGAAATTCTTCGAAAGATGTTGATTATGGAAAATCCTGTTGTTTCTCTCCATGCGTAAAAAAAAAAAAAAAAAAGAACAGCTGAAACTCCACAAGCCCATAACCTGAGCGATATCCTTGTCCCTCCCAAAGCCTGAAATGGATTTGCAAAAAGGATATTAGCGGCGGACACAGCCACTTTTCCCCAGTCACCTTTAAACTATCGATTCCAAAGGTAACGAGCAACATCACAATGAAGAAATAAATGATTATGCGACTTGTCTGAAACCTTGCAATTTACACACCAATTAGGCAAGAATATTTACTAGGCCGTTGAATCTGGAACTTATCATCACTATTGAGTTTATTATGTACAACTCACTAATGGCCCTAATCTTGAAATTTTCGTTTTGCTCTTTCTTTTTCCCTTTTTTTTTTTTTTTTTGAAGAAAACTTCTAAACGAGAAAACAAGGGGAATAGGTGAAAGATTGGGACTCTGAATCAAGAATCATATTATGAGAATATTTACCAGACCCGTCAAGAGGCCAAATTATAAATCTTTCCCAAGAAGATTTCTAAAGTGCAAAAATACATGCAACACGATTGAGGTCAAATTCCACAAATGATAAACCGTAACTATGTGTAAATATTACTATTAACGAAATTAGGAGAACATAAGAAATAAAGTATCAATATGAATCAATCAAGTGGGAAAATAATGAGCAAGATGCAGACTGACCGGAGAAGTGGCTTCCGTAACAAGACCGCGATGGTCCCAGCAATATTGGCCGAGAAAAGCGTAGAACAAGACTTAGGAATGAAGTGCAGAGGCAAGGATGATTAGACATCGACGAGATTTGGATAGAGAGAGAGAGAGAGAGAAAGTGATCATTGCCGACCACGTGAGAGCATAGTTGTGAAAGGCGTCCGCCTGCCTCGCCATATTGGCACCTTAGGGGGTTGACCACCTTTGTGCAATCTGGCGGGCGGTCGATGGCCTAGGCAAAGTCGTATGCCGTTCGAATACAAGCCAGAAGCGAAGCAAGAGATGTGGCAGACTCAAATTGACAAGTTATTTCTTAAGGAAACTTTGTCAATTTTGGTAATGAGAGGGCGCGACTATGGAAAAGCTATTGTGCCCTAAATTCCAAGCGATAATTAGCGAAAATTCAAGAACAGTTACCGTGACGAGAACCCGACGACGACGACGAGCCTCAGCGCTTAATGAATTTGACTACGCGAACTCAACTACACCGCACTCTGAACTCTGTGTCGACTTCGGTATTTTTTTGTTTTTGTATTGACTTATTTATTCCCGTTCTTTTGATTAAACTGAAGTCTTTTTAGTATTCTCTGTTTTCTACTTTGCTCTCTATTCTTTTGTTTAATTTTTTTCTACTTTCTTATTAAATTCCAGCAACATCTTCTTTAGTTTTGGTTTCTTTTAAACAATAATATCTATTTTAATTTTGATATTTTCAACTTTTTTTACTTCTATTTAGTTGTTGCCCATATTAAATAATATGCATAAAACATTAGTCAAATGTGATTAACAATGTCAAACATTGCATATTCTAAATGGGAAGGATCCCTGTGTCAGAAGTATGTGACATTAGCAAAACTTAAAAAAACACATAATACGACATGTATTTTTTTTATGTTTTTTTTTTCTTTTTGGAATTGAGTTCAAAGATGGTATATTAAAGGCTAAACATGTTATAATCTCTGTTTATATGTTGCATATATACTTTTATACTCCCTCCGTCCCATTTCAAATTGCAAAACTTGCCAAAAAGGGTGTCCCAACTAAAATTGCAAAATCAAAAAATGGCAAGTTTTAACCCACTTGCACACTCACATCCATTAACCCACTAACTATTTTTTACCCCACTTTCTCTCTCCCACTCAACTATCAACACTCACAACACATCACCTTTTTCACTTTTTCCCTTAATCCCCGTGCCAACCTAGTATTTGCAATTTGAAATGGGACGGAGGGAGTATTTGTTCTAATATTTACTAATTTTTTATTCTATTTTTCCGCCTTTTTACCGCTTTTCTACCGCCTCGTCTTTCGCCTTTTCTAATTCTAAGTATGTCTCGCCCGCCTCCCGCCTTTCCCCTTTAACAACTATGCGTGAGAGCGAGAAAGGAGAGATGAGAGAGATGAAACGAGAGAAAGAAGGGATCGATCTGACTTGGGCGGGGGTGTGCGTATAAAGTTTATATAAAATAGCTTATTGACGAATTGGTTTGTCGGTATCATTGACGGAACCTCATCCTGACGGCAATACCGATGGATTTATTATGCATACTGACGGAATATTTTTAAAAAAGCCTTAAAAAATTGTTATATTAATTTTTAAAAAATCCGTCGGTAATGTCTGAAATTCCGCTGGCATTACTGACAGATTTTCCGTAGGTAAAAATCTGTCGTTACTTAGGCCTTCCTTAGGTAGTGTAATTAGAACTCCCACCTGAACTGAGTACAAATCCAAGAATAGGAGCTGAATGAACTGAGTACAAATTATAACCGAGCAATCAACTGGCACAAGGAGGAGTTACCCATCGATGTATCATTCCAAAACTTGATCGGAGCTCCATTCCCAACCCATAAACGAATATGGGAACGAAACAGATGGTGATACTAATGTATGTACTTCCACGGGCTTTTATCTAAACCAATCAGAACCTCGTAAGAGTCCAACTATTGTTGTGCATACCAAACTTGCTATTTTTCACTTTATGCCAAACAGAATGCGATTCTCGAGGAGTACACCACCCAACCACTTACTCACCAGGGAGATGTCTCTCTTGACCAAAATACCCAATTCTAAACCCCCTCCTCCTTAAGACGACACACCTTCTCCCAAGCCACCAGATGGTCACGCTTACCCTCGGCCGCGCCTTCCTAAAGAAAATTTCTCATGATTTGCTCAGTATAATTAGCCACACTAACCAAAATACGAAATAAGACAAAAACTGGCAAACAATCAAAGTAGCATACCTTCTAAAAGGAAAGCAAGCTTTCTTCCAACTACCAAGAGGCTTAGTTACCGTCTCCATTACCAGATCCTAGAAGGAAATGGACCGGGGATTTCCTTAGAGGAACCCCAAGATAAGAGAGCGGCTAGGACAAATTAAAACCTGGCAAACAATCAAAGTAGCATACCTACCCCTCCCCCACATTAACCCATATAATACCACATTTTGCCAATTTAATCTTAAGCACTCTCAAAAACCTGAAGAATTGTCATAACATTCTTAAAGTTGCAAACACCCTCCAGAAGAAGGAGAATCATATCACTTTGCCAAATTAATCTTAAGCCATGAGATTATCTTGAAAACCTATGATGTTTATGGAATAGGTGGAGAAGAAACGTTTAGAAAGAACATAAAATACGAGCATATCCATTCAGTATTCACACAATACTTGCAGACATGCATTTTATCAAATGTTTTGTTTTTATGATGATCCCTACCCTCGCAGCATGCATAATACATACACACATTTTAAGTTTGATGCTCGGTAATTTTGCCTTGTTCTACATTCTCGATGTGTTTTTAAAGTGAGAAATGTATGAAATATTTTTGAACATTGCATATTTGGATGCACATAAATGCATGGTGAAACCCTCATTTATGACAACCCCTCCATATTCACATTCATACTAAAACTTACTCCCTCCATTCCAAATTATGTGTCACTTTTGACCAAATTACACAAACCAAAGAAAGTAATAAATATCCTTAAAATTTCCCTTATTGCCCTTTATCTTTCCTCTTAAATATTTTCCTGCTCACCCTAATTATGAGTAGCTCCTTAATTGAATGTGGGAGAGAGAACCTGAGAGTAGGTATTTAATGAGAGGGTCATTTTGTCCAAAACTGTGAAATACTCCCTAAAGTGACAGATAATTTGGCACAAGATTTCTTTTCAAAAGTGACAGATAATTTGGAACGGAGGGAGTATTATTTAGTATATATATTCACCAGATGGAAACTTTTCTACGCTTATGCATGTCAAGCTGGAAGAGACTTCTTTCATGCAGGGTAAGCTGCAAGGTTCATCTATTGTCAGTAAGAACATAAATTCAGTGAGAGAAAAGCCATTAATTTCAAACTCACTTCTGAAAGTAAAAACTTCCCCGCGGCCATCATGCCTTTTATTATCAGAAATAAGTCCAAAAACTAACATTAATGCCTTCTTTTGGGCCATGACTTGCAGATATGTCAGCAATCGGAGGAAAACCAAAATTTTCACGTTCTGGAGCGTCCTTTGCCAGATTCAAGTGAAGTTCTCTTGCTTATGTACCAGAGGAACTAGCCTAGAGATGGTTTTGGTCATGAATTTGTCTTGCACTATATAAGTCTTCATTCTCGCTTTTGGACAGCAAGTGTTTTGTTTCTCCATCATATATTTTGGTGAACATGAGATTGGAAACAAGTATAAATCACTAGATCGTTGAAATAAGCGTTTTCTCTTTCTCCTTCACGACTTTATTGTTTATGATTCCCGTTTCTTGGTGTTGATCATCTCTCTATATATAGATACAATATACAGTAAAAGCTTTAGTGAAGGTTTCTGCAGAAAGAATGAAAAGCTCAATTTTGGCAACTTAAAGCTGTAGCGTGTTAAGGATCGTGTTGATTTTAATAGCTAACCGTGAAGGCGATTGGAGAAATATGTGCAAGGCTGTTTTCTTTTAAAATGGCATGTTGTTCCACTGAACTAAACCATCAAAACTGCTAGTCTCTTTATTTAGCTATGTTGTTAATATGTATTTCATCCTTGTCGATACAACAAATATTACTTGTATTACGAGACGAGGGGAGTATTAATCTACCACAACAGAAAAATATTTCAGTTATTTTCGTGCTGATTCTAATGCCTTAAGGACGGACAAAGACTTTAATGTTAGGACAAAGACATTAATTAGAAACATGTGGATGATTCTCTGATGCTATTCGTTTTCTCAAACCTAAAATTAGACTGTTATCCACTAATTATGTTACGATAATTCGGTTTTGAAAGAGAGTAATGTATTTAACCTAAGAAAAGAGGAAAAATGAATGGGTTAGAGGGATTATTACATGAGGGAGATACAAAGAAAATCCACAAACTCACAAAACATTCCTAATTTTCTCTCTTCATTTTTCGTCAAATGCTAAAAAGAGAATATAAATAATAAATATTTGAACTGTTTTCCCTTTCTGTTTGTGCAAATCCACTTTTATTCTCTATACATCACATGTTATATTTACTGCTTTCACATTATTCAAACTTCATACCCATCACCCATTACAATTTGGAATAATTATATGATATTATGTTATAGTTACCACTTTATGAAGAAAAATTATGCAAATTACAAAAATAAATAAAATAAAAAATAAAAAATAAGATAAAATAAAGGAAACCTTTGACTGTTTATGAATAAGAATGAAAATCAAAGACCTAAGAGAGTGAATTGCCTCAAAGCTTACAGATTTTTATTTCCCATACTGGCAAATTTCATAAACGCAATGCAAAAACACAAATTAATTTCTGTAATTGCCAATTCTTATCTCTTCATGCATCTTTTCATACCTTTCCCATAATTGTCTAAAAAAATTTAATTACCATAATCTAGAAACAAATTCAAAGATGAAGGGCAAATCTAGCTCTATATAAACCACTTCACACGCCTCTATTTTCATCACTCAAACAAACAGTGAATACACACACATACACACAATGGAGTCTCATCATGATTTAGATATCTTGCATTCCCTTGCTGTTGAAGCTGATCCCGAGCAACATCTCGAATCTGCGCTTGTCACAACCAATGAGAAGCTTTCTGATTCGTCGGTTATGGATGACGATGAAATGAAGAATGAATATTCTTCCCCAGTTATTATGGCAAATGTACCAAAAAAATCAAGGACTCCTAAGAAAAAGAAGTCGCCCGAAGTAGTGAAAATTGATGATACGGATCAAAACATTTGGGGCTCGAGGCTCCGTGCCCGCCCGATGCCCGACTACAAGAAAGGACGGTCAGGATCGGCTTCAGGATCGAAATCCGGTCCAAATGTGGCTGCTGATCCCAAGAAGTTGTCTGTTTCATTGAGACTTACTCTTACAAAGAAAGAGATAACTGAAGACTTCATACTCATGACTGGTATGAAGCCCCCTCAGAAGCCTAAAAAGAGGACTAAAGCCGAAAAGGATCGAATCTCAGTAAGTAAAACTAGTTTCATTCTTATCCGTTGAAGAACTCATGGTTATTTATTTATTTATGTTTTTTTTTTTTTTTTTTTTTTTTAAATTGGGTTTTCATTTTTTTTTTGTAGGCTTTTGAAATGGGGTCTACATTGACAGAAGTGACTGTGGATACTTATAACAAAAAGATTACGGAGGCCGATCGCTAAATAGTTTCGCTTTCTACTTGGTGTGCCGTTGGGTACAGTTTTTCTTTTTTACCCTCCACCATTTATATATAGCATAGACTTGACTAAAAAAATTTATTTTGATTTTGCAGGCTCGTTGATGAAATATGATGCTGTGGATGCGGGTGGTGCTTGTGAAACTTTCTAGTTGTTATTGTGATTTCCCATGAACTTGTTTGAGTTCATATGTCGTTTCAGATTTCAGTTTGTCGCTTTTTTTTTTTTAAATAATTAATGTTGTGTTTTTATGTCTAAGTTTATATTTATGTTTATGTTCAGTGTGCTGATATATGCTAGTTCAAGTGGATTGTCACTTGATCTGAGCGAGTCTCTGGTTAAGTTTTTATCATCAAATTATTAAATGTTTTGTGTTGTGCTTAGTGTTGGTTCCAAAAGTTCAAATACAAATACTTGATCTGGTTGCATCAAAAGTTTATTTCATATATATATATATACACACACAGACACACACACACACACACATACATATTGATTTACTCTTGAAGTTTATATGAATATGTGCACATTTCACATAGCAACCAACATAACTGATGCCAAAACGACAATGAGAATTAGCAAACTATAAAGAATCCAAATCGAAGAACATTAAACCTAGCTTCTCGCGATATAAGTTTTATTCAACCAAAAAGTAGACGGCCCAAACGACATCTCAAATTACTTATAGGTCTCCAAAAATTCCAAAAACCCTAAGTCAACAATAACGAAAATAAAAAAAACTGAGGAAAAAAAACCCCGAAGCTCTAAAACATTAAAATGACATTTTCGACACTCAAATAACCTCAAGACACTCTGAGACTAACTTTCTGCCTAGATTACCCCGCATCAATAGCGATTTGTGTTGGAACAATTATAATCCCCTGATGCCTAACTCATATTTAGAAGAAGAATGAGGAAAAGATGAAGCGGAAGCATGTAATAAATGTATACCTGTTGAATCCATCTTGATGTCTTGAAGGGAGAATAAGAATGAAGTAGAAGACAATGTAGGGAGATGATCTTCTAAATGAAAGTGTCTCTTAGTCTCTCAAAAGTTCTTTCAATAATGAAGAGATAATTTAGATGAGAGAAAGTAAGAATCAAGTATGTTTTAGGCTTGATGGAGAGGCCTTTAAATAGTAAACATGGTGACACTTCAAATAGGGACCATACCTATTCATTTCTAAAGCAATGTTGATTTACCATCTTGCCCATCAAAGATAGATAAATAACATTTCAGGGATTCTACACATTGACTATTTTGACCATACTTTATATTAATGTCATAGTCATGATTTTATTTATGGAAGGTGCCTATTAACTTGTGTTGCAAGCCACAATGATCTAACAATCTCCCACTTGGGTTGCAAAACAAATTTCTTCCTTTAAATCACAAGTATAACATAAATGACAACCCAAATGTGCACTTTGTTATCACTTATAACAATCTCGTCCATTAGCCATACAAGTATAGAACTAAAGGGGCAGTCGTTGTAATTGATTCGCAACTAAACCCACTATAATTACATATACTAATTCAACTAAATGACATAGATCAAAAGTATGGATGTGTAGCATGGATCTTAATGAATATATACATATTCTTCCAACTAGTCCAACTTAACCAAATGAGATCAAACTTTAAATAATAATAGAACAATAAAATTGAAGAAAACAACACAAACTCCCACTATATTAAATATTATCAAAAATTTGTTACACCCATATGAGCAGCATGCTCGTGAAACAATAAAGGTGATAACGCCTTAGTAAACGGATCCGCTAACATAGAGTTTGTACCAATAAGTTGTATTTCTATTTGTTCATTTTGTACCCTCTCTCTTACAACAAGAAATTTAATGTCAATGTGTTTAGACTTTGATGAGTTCTTGTTATTGTTGGAGTACAAGACCGCCGCCCTATTGTCACAATATAGCTTAATAGGTCTTTCGACGCTATCGACAATACGCAGTCCTTCAGTGAATTTACGCAGCCATATAGCTTGATTGGATGCCTCGAAACAAGCAACAAACTCGGCTTCCATGGTGGAGGAAGTAACGAGTGTCTGCTTGGCACTTCTCCAAGAAATGGCTCCACCGGCTAATGTGAAGACATAACCAGACGTTGATTTACGGCTGTCTTGGCATCCAGCAAAGTCGGAATCGGAATACCCAACGATCTCAAGATGATCCGACTTTGAATATGTAAGCATGTAGTCCTTGGTGTTTTGTAAATACCGCACACTCTTTTGGCTGCGACCCAATGTTCTCTCCCCGGATTGCTTTGGTATCGACCAAGCATTCCAACAATAAAAGCTAAGTCTGGACGAGTACAGACTTGAGCATACATTAAGCTTCCTACTGCTGATGCGTAAGGGATGTTTTCCATATACTTGGTTTCAAAATTGTTTTTGGGACATTGATTGAGACTGAATTTATCTCCTTTAGAGACAGGGGTGTCATGTGGTTTACAGTTTTGCATGCTAAACCTTTGTAATACCTTCTCTATATAGGCCTTTTGTGATAATCCTAAAGTACCTCGTGAGCGATCACGGTGTATTTGGATTCCTAATACAAAAGATGCCTCACCAAGATCTTTCATTTCAAATTTGTTTGAAAGAAATTTCTTAGTTTCTTTTAGAAGGTTTATATCATTACTAGCTAGCAAAATATCATCCACATATAAGACTAAGAATATAAACTTACTCCCACTGAACTTATGGTATAAACAATCTTCACCAATATTCATTTCAAAGCCAAATGAAAGAATTACTTGGTTAAATTTGAGATACCATTGACGGGAAGCTTGCTTGAGCCCATAAATGGATTTCTTAAGTTTACAAACTAAATGATTAGTTTGTTCCAAATCATCCACCATTTCTGGTTTCTTCATATAGATGGTTTCCTCAATGTCTCCATTGAGAAAAGCTGTATTAACATCCATTTGATGAAGCTCAAGATCAAAATGTGATACTAATGCCATAATGATCCTAAAGGAGTTTTTAGAAGATACCGGAGAGAATGTTTCTTTGTAATCAATACCTTCTTTTTAAGTAAAACCTTTAGCAACAAGACGAGCCTTATATCTTTCCACATTACCTTGTGAATCCCTTTTGGTTTTAAATATCCATTTACAACCAATAGGTTTCATATCCTTTGGTAATGGGACAAGATCCCAAACGTCGTTGTCTTTCATAGATTTCAACTCTTCATTAATGGCATTGATCCACTTATGAGAATTAGGACTATTAATGGCTTGATGGAAGGTGAGAGACTCATCTCCCACTAAGCCTAAGTGTCCTTCATTCTCGGCTAGATACACCTCATAATCATCCGAGATGGCACTTCTTCTTACTCTATTTGATCTTCTTAAAGGCACCGGTTCTTCCTCATTTTGAGGTTGTTGAATTTCCTCATTTTGATCAACATTTTCATGTTGTTCAATATTTATAGGGGAGTCAATATTTTGAATTTGTTCCTCTTGAATTTCAGGTACAAGTACTTGATTTTCAATTGGAACTACTAAGGGAAGATGTATAAAAATGGGTTCCTCCTCTTCCTTAAATTCAAAATTATTATTCCTAATTTCCCCTCTAAACTCAACATCCTCAAAGAACCTAGCATTTCCCGTTTCAAAAAACGTTCTAGATTTCGGGTTGTAAAATTTATAGCCCCTTGATCTCTCGGCATACCCTACAAAGTAGCAACTAACTGTCTTAGCGTCCAATTTTCCTTCGTTAGGCCTATAAGGCCTAGCTTCTGCTGGACAACCCCAAACATGAAGATGATTTAAGGACGGTTTCTTATTCGTCCATAATTCATAAGGGATTTTATTGTTAGTAGCCTTAGAGGGAGCCCTATTGAGAAGATAAGTTGCGGTTTTTAAAGCATCGCCCCATAATGAGTGAGGTAAAGAAGTATTAGAAACCATACTTCTTACCATTTCCTGAAGGGTTCTATTACGTCTCTCAGCTACACCATTCATGCTAGGCGAACCCGGCATAGTGTAGTGAAGGACAATCCCACACTCTTCTAAGTAGCGAGCACCACACTCTTCTAAGTAGCGAGCAAAAGGACCCGGACGTTGTTCTCCCGAACCGTCATTCCGACCATAGTATTCACCACCACGATCGGATCTAACGTTCTTAATAGTCTTACCTAGTTGATTTTCAACTTCGGCCTTAAAAGATTTGAAAACGTCCAATGATTGAGATTTTTCATGAAGTAAATAAATGTATCCATATCGAGAGTAGTCGTCTATGAACGTAATAAAGTATTGTTGACCATTCCAAGAAGGAGTAGGAAATGGCCCACAAATATCCGTATGTATTAGTTCTAAGACGCTTGATTCTCTCGAGGATACTTTTATTTTCGAGTTTGTAAACTTTCCTTTTAGGCATTCAATGCAAAAGTCCTTTTCAGGAACATCAAGTTTATTTATGATTCCTTCTGACACAAACTTATCAATTCTCCTTTTGGAGATATGACCCAAACGCCTATGCCATAAGGTATAAGAATTTTCACTTGAAAACTTTCGCTTCTTAGATTTAGTTTCATTATTATGGGACTCATTGATTGTTTGAGTAGTGTTAAGCAAATAAAGATTATCACAACTCGATAAAGTACTAGTACCAACAATAATGGAATTGAAATATAAATCACATCTATTATTACCAAATGAACAAGAGTAACCCTCTTTGTCCAAAACAGTGATAGATATTAAATTCTTTTTAAACGAAGGTACAATAAAAGTATTATTTAATACAAAATAATATCCTGTACTTAACAACAATCTAAAGGTTCCAATGCCTATGACTTCTACCGGGTTCCCAGCTCCCATATAGATGAATCTTTCATCCTTGCTAGGTCTTCGGTAATTCAGGCAACCCTGCATAGACATACTAATGTGAGTTGTTGCACCAGAATCCAACCACCATGTATATGAAGGAATTGAAACTAAATTAGCCTCAGTACAAACAAGACCAAATGACATATCTTTCTTAGCACGCCAAGCATGATACTTAGGGCATTCATACTTCATGTGCGTAGGGTCCTTGCAAAAGAAGCACTTCTTTTCCTTACGATCATCAGATGATCCTTTAGGCTTCTTATTGCTTGTTACCGCAATTTCCTTCCCTCTTCTCTTAGTCCTATGAGAAGAGGTGGATGCTAAATGAGCACCTTCAATTTTAGGTTGCTTTAACCTATCTTCCTCTTGAGTCACATGTGAGATTAATTCATCAATATCCCACTTGTCTTTCTGACAATTATAGGTCACCTCAAAGTGACCAAACTGAGGAGGAAGAGAAATCAACACTAAATGGACGAGAAGATCTTCCGATATCTCTAACTTAAGTCCTTTTAGTTTAGTTGATAAGTGAAGCATTTCTAAAATATACTCCCTTAAGTTCCCGGTACCCTTGTACTTCATGGAAACAAGCTTTCTTAAACAAGAACTTGTTTCCGACTTTTCGCTTTTGGCAAAGCGCCGTTCAAGGGTCTCAAGAAAGGTTTTAGCATCAACGTCCTCGGGGACACTGTTAAGAAATGCCTCCGGGACGACATTTTTCATGATCATAAGACATACGCGATTAGAGCGTTTCCACTTCTCAGAGTTCAAGCGGTCCTCAGCGGTGCTATCTTCACTAAGAGGAAGAGGAATAGTCTCCCTAAATGCGAGGTCTATGTTCATGCAGCCCAAGATCATAGTAATTTTGTTTTTCCAAGTTTTAAAGTTTGTCCCATTAAGCATCGGAATTGTGCTCATCGCAGCAGTAATAGAAGAAGCGTTAAGTAAATCTGGGAATCGAGAACAAGAATGAATACAAAACAATAATAAGTAACTACATTGTGAATTAAAAGATTAATTATATCAAATGAAATCCATCAATAAAGCAATTAACTTGACATCAAAACTAATCTTTGGATTGCGAATTGACTCATAAATAATTACTTTAGATGACAAGTAATTTGAACAATATTTGATTAAATGCTTAATCTTCCTTTGGGTAGTCTTAAGCATTTAATAAAATTACTAAATGTTCATTTTATATGTCATCACATGAATGCTTAAGACTTTCTTAGTACGTGGCGTTGTTCAACCTTAGTCGTTCCACCAATCCGTTCGGATGGTTGAGGAGACCAGTCAAGGTTTCCAGCCTGATATACCATCGTTAGTCAAATGTCAAGATCTTCTTTGGAAAATTCAAGTCATTCATATCTTAAACATTCAACACTTTACAATTTTTGGGTTTAAATAACGTTAATCACTTAGGCGATAATATTATTTAAACAATGAATAAAATTGTCAAAGCATATAATTAATCAAAATTTTTATGGTTTGAAAAATGTATGTTTTGTTAATAAAAAAATAAATAAAATAGACCCAATTATCATAACATGCCTAAAGGGCATGACCTTTCATTTTCAAAACAATGCACTCGAATACACTGTACATGACTTTTTTTTTTTTTTAATGGATTCGGTTTGACCGAATTAGATAGAACTTTTAAAGTGTACCATTCGGTTTGACCGAATCACATAGAACTATGAAAGTGTACCAAGAATCTTGGTACCTTTTACTTGCATAAAAAAAAAATGCCAATAATTACGGGTCAAGCGAGTAGATCCACATGGTATGTACTTAAAACATAAAACCATGCTATTTAGGATAATCTTGCTTTAAAATTTAGTGGAATCAAGTGAGTAGATCCACATGGTATGCATTTAGACATAAAACCATGTTATGAAGGGATAGTCTCACAAGAACCATTTTTAAATAACAAAACTTTTCCAAACCATTTACTTAATTTAGATGAAGATCATCAATACTCTATTAATGAATTAGAGTCCTTAATCAATCATCAAATACCTTAAGATTCAACAGGAAAAATGAATCATAGTCAAAGCATGAAGCCTTTCTTAAAACAAGAACTCAAACTCAAACTAAATAATGAGCGGGCTCTGATACCAATTGTTGGAACAATTATAATCCCCTGATGCCTAACTCATATTTAGAAGAAGAATGAGGAAAAGATGAAGCGGAAGCATGTAATAAATGTATACCTGTTGAATCCATCTTGATGTCTTGAAGAGAGAATAAGAATGAAGTAGAAGACAATGTAGGGAGATGATCTTCTAAATGAAAGTGTCTCTTAGTCTCTCAAAAGTTCTTTCAATAATGAAGAGATAATTTAGATGAGAGAAAGTAAGAATCAAGTATATTTTAAGCTTGATGGAGAGGCCTTTAAATAGTAAACATGGTGACACTTCAAATAGGGACCATACCTATTCATTTCTAAAGCAATGTTGATTTACCATCTTGCCCATCAAAGATAGATAAATAACATTTCAGGGATTCTATACATTGACTATTTTGACCATACTTTATATTAATGTCATAGTCATGCTTTTATTTATGGAAGGTGCCTATTAACTTGTGTTGCAAGCCACAATGATCTAACAATTTGATTTTGTTGTTAATTTATGATTCAATTGTCACTATTACTCGAAGCGTACGTGTGACTACAGGCACATCCATTTGTTTGATTGAACACTATGATTATACATACATAAATCGTATATCAACTATATATAAAACTGAGATTTACCTGAGTTCTGTTGCCGTATCAGTGCCAGCATTTATCTGGCAATTGACCAGCACCGCCATTTGTTTAATTGATCGTTACAAGTTACGTGCCCCACAATTAATCATATATCAACTTGGAGTAATTAACATAGTGTTTCTTTTTATTTCTCTCCTTTTAATTCAATTACTAATTACAATGATAACTTATCTAAGCTATTAACTGATTTAAAGCGTGTTTATTTGTTTACTGGACAGTGCAATTTGCATTATTAATATTGACATTTACCGATCGAGTTTCAGCTCATTGATCATAATGTATTTTTTTTTCTTTTCCATACTTGAAGCCTCTGGATGTCTTGGTGACGCCTTAATTAAACTAATTTAATGATAAATATGTTTCAGCACAAATAATTTAGGTAATTTCCGTGCACTATAGTTCAAGTATCAACTGATTTAACGGCTGTATGTTTGTTTATTGTACAAATCATTTATTTGCTATGTGAATATTGTCATTACATATCCAGTATTAACTGATCTTATGGTATTTTTTTTTCCATGTTTGAAGCTGCTGGATGACTCCGTGTGCTTATAACGTTTTAGCGCAAATAATTTAGGCAATTTAATTGCACAGTTCTGGTATCAATTGATTTAACGAAAATAAAATGAGAACCGTGAGAACCAAGCATAACCACTGGATTAGATATTGTACAGGTCATGGTACAGTTTTTGAATTTCATAACTATGTAATACTGGGCATGCCTCACTTTGGTATGTTTTTCATGGCTCATGCTATGGTTATGGTCTAGTGTTGGCGCTGTCTCCGAAAATCAAGCTTCCCGACCAAACCATGTTTGAACATTTAATTGTTAGATCGACATGCTTACAAACACATTTCATCTTGCAAGTATACCTATGCTCCTGAACTAAATACAAATGCAGAAATTTTCGAGCAGTAAGAAAGTACAAATGTAGAGAGTACAGAGAGAAAGTGAAATTATGTATCAGATGATCACGTTGAATGTGAGAAAACACTAATGCAATAATGCCTTGGTCAGGAGGTTCTCTTAACAATTTCTACAGACCGCTTTCAAAACTAAAAAAAGACATTGAGCATTCATCAACTGAAGAACACACACCTTCTTGCCATCAAATAACTTGACATGAGCTTTTAAGCAAATCAGTTGTAAAGCACAATTAAACTTATAAATCTGTGCTAAATAGATAAAGATTAATAGAGATCTCACATAGCTAATTAGAGCCACCTTTGAGATCACCAAAACCTTCACTTTTGTGAAATCTTTTTTGTTTTTCTTTTCCTTGCAATTTATTAGGGGTGGCATGGTAGGTATACCAACTTTTTTTACCTTGTACCAGTACCAACCAAGATGAAGTTGGTACATGAAAATGAGTACCAGTACCGTACCAACAAACTCGGTATACCAACTTCTTGGTACGGTTGGTACTTGGTTGGTACGGTTGGTACTACACCTCTACCAAAGAAGGAAAAGTGGAAGACAAATTAACTGAAACTGTCAAAAACTAACTGAAACAGTCAAAAAAACTAACTGAAACTGTCAAAAACTAACTGAAACAGTCATAAAACTAACTGAAACTGGTAAAAACTAACTGAAACAGTCAAAAAACTAACTGAAACTGTCAAAACTAACTGAAACTGTCAAGCAACTAACTAAAATTGTCAAAAACTTACTGAAACTGTCTAAAAACTAACTGAAACTGTCAAAAACTAACTGAAACAATCAAAAAACTGACTGGAATTTTAAATAACACATTTTTTTAGTTTTTTTATATACTTTTCTATTAAATTATTAAATATATAATAAAAAATATTTTTATAAAAATAAACTCGGTACACGGTATACCAACCGAACTCACATTTGTGTACCGTGTACCAACCAATAATGCACACTCGGTACGGTACTACCGTACCAAACGTTCGGTATACCGACAGTCGGTATACCAAAGTCATCGGTTCGGCTGGTACTCGGTTGGTAGGTTTGGTTTGGTACAATTGGCCAGCCCTACAATTTATTGTAATTACTTGATGAAGGATTATAGTGGATTGCTCTTCACTGTTGAGGACAGTGAGGCGTGGATGTAGGAGGGTTGCAATACTTTAAACCACGTTATATCGTTATGTTTGTCTCTCTATCTCATACACATATACACACACATTTCACGTGTCATTTACTCATTCATTTCTTCTATCATTTCATAACTTATTCCGCTGCAAAACTCACCTGTCACACTCTGCACCTCAAGATAGTCGACCTATCATTCACTGATAGTAGATCTCTTGTGAACTAATAATTTTATCTGTTTAAGTGCATTAGTGAAACAGGTTATTTCACAAAATAATGCCAAAAATGTTGCATTAATGTAAAAAAAAAATTGAAAGTACATTATATCATTTGAATATGTTATTTTTTAAAGATAAATTGAGTAGCTTTCTTAAAATAATTGGGGGGGGGGGGGAAGAACTCCGTTTTTGTCCATCGTACTTTGGCTCGTGTTTCACTTTTATCATCAAACTTTATTTTTTTCATTTTTACCATCGTACTACAAACAATGGTGTCATTTTATACCAAATTCGATATTTTATACCCAAATTTGTTTCAATTTTACCATCGTACTACAAATAATTGTGTCATTTTACACCAAAATTTGGTATGAAATGACACCATTGTTTGTAGTACGATGGTAAAAATGAAAAAATATAGTTCGATGGTAAAAGTGAAACACGTCCTAAAGTACAATGGACCAAAACGGAGTTTTCCCAAATAATGGGCAGTCATCTAAGAACACATAGCTTTCTTAAAATGGGCAGTTTCTTCTATTGAAAGAACATTTTTACTGAAATACTATGAAAAGAAAGACATTCGCCATAAAAGTACTACAAATATACATTGTCCATTAAATAAAATAGAGCTCATCTCCTATGCGGCCGCCGCACGGCGTGCGACGGCTCGCACTCGAGCCAAGGCGAGATTTTTTTTTTTTTTGCCCCACAACTCTTTTTTCCTCGCCAACAAAAGTAGCACTTTTTATAGCGAAATGTAACATTTTTTTTTCTTTCAAAATGTACCACAATTTTGCTATAATAGATTAAAGATAACATAAGATTGACAACTAAACTAATATCACATTTTATAATAAATGAATGTAACATTTTTATAAAGGAATGTAACACTCTTTTTTTCAAATTTAACACTTTAAAAAAATAAAAAATAACATAACATTGACAAAACTAAACTAATGTTATATTTTATAATAAATGAATGTAACATTTTTTTCTCAATTATAACAGTTTATATTCTGAAATGTAACATTATATCTGAAATATAACAATTTTTATTGAGAAAGTAACAATTGAGATGCAAACCCGATTATATACATGAATTTTTACTCTTTTTTTAAAGAAAAAAAGTAACATTTACTAAATAAAAATGTTACATTCATTTATATAGAAAATTGTAATCATATATGCACTCTGTTACACTTCAAATATTACTTTTTCTAACCACAAAAACTATCAATCTATTTAAATTTTCTTGCAAAACTACTGTTACATTTGACAGTAAAAAGTGTTATTTTTTGAAGATGAAACTGTTACTTTTATTAGAACAGAGTGTTACATCTTAGGTCAGCTCAATTTTTTTGTGTGTTAAAAAGTATGTTTTTTTTTTTTTTTTTTTTTTTTAAAGTTCAAACCATATCATGACCTATCTAGTTTGATTCGTCTCGTCGAGATGAACATAACGATATTTTTTTTCCGAGTTATAAATCTTAAGATATAACATTTTAAAGTTATTGTGGTTTTTATTTAATGAATGACACGTATAGATCTGGGAAGGGAGGAAGGCTGGAGTGGGCGGGACGGACGGGTTCGGCCCACGGGTTTGGCTCGTCGCACTAGGTGCGGCCGCCGCATATAAAATTTGTCAATAAAATATACTCCCTCCGTCCTAAAATAAACTTCTTATTTAGCCAATTTGGGTGTCCCATTGGAAACTCTCACTTACCCATAAAAGAAAGACAAAGTCTCAGCAACATCCGCCGCATGGCGTGCAGCAAGGTGGCTGGTTCCGCTGCTTTGCGGGCCTGCCTCTTCCGCTACAGCCGACGACCCGATCTACCCCTCCCTCTTCCAGATCGCTGCCACGTGTCCACCTTTTAAAAAAAAGCCAATAACTTTAAAATGTTATATCTTGAGATGTATAACTCAGAAAAATAATTAAAAATACCGTTTTGTTCGTCTTGACGAGACGAATAAAACTACATAGGTCATGATATGGTTTGATTTTTTTTTTTATTTTTTTTTTACACACAAAAAGTTTGATTGCTTGTCAGCTGAGATGTAACACTATGTTCTGATAAAAGTAACACTTTTATCTTCAAAAAGTAACACTTTCTACTGTTGAAGGTAACAGCATGATGCGGGAAATAACCCTCCATATATCCTTGAGATTCATTGTTGATGGAGTGGGTTTTCGGTTCAAGAAACTATTGAAAAGATCGCTTTGATATTGTAGTCTAAAATAATAAACACCAGAATTTTGGGTCCACTTAAAGGGCATTCTGGTAATTGAATATATATTTCCAGCAGGAGTATTATATACCATTGGATAGATAATTGAGTCTAGTTTCATACGCAAGAAACGGATCATCATTCTGAGTTTTCTACATCAAGTTATTGTCATTTTACTAAGTGTTGTGCAGGTGGACGTATTCATCCGAATTTTGACAAGTCCTTTGATCTTTCATATTTCTAGTCAATCTTATCATCAAGTAATTAATTCATAGTTTATCTACTTAGTATTTTTAGTATTCCTAGACTTGGAGGGATGTTCCAAGTTAAGTATAAATAGCCTTGTAGTGCAATTGTAATGGAGAGTGAGTTGAGTTATATAAAATTATTGAGTCTTTGTGACTTGTTTAAGAAGATGGATTTCTTCTTGTTCTATCTTATCCCTTAGGTTTGGGTGCCTTTGGGTGGTGATTTGGCTCATATTCTTAGGTGGATTCCTTTAAATATCGAGTTCATTAAACCCTTGTTTGTTCACTTGTGTTTCCTCCGATGTCTTCTCCACTTTTCCGGTATCAAAGTGGTACCAGAGCTGAGGTTGGTATGCTTCCGCAACATTACCAAGACCGGGATATTATGGTGGAAGATCTAAGGAGACAAGTGCAGCAACTTAAGCGTCGTCTTGCACGCTACGAATCTTTGGAACATGATGAAGCGCGTCATGATTCAAAGATGTTGATTTCAATAGATCGTGAGAAGATTTCCCTTTCCAATCACACATTTGATAAGGTGTCGATTGAAGAGGCTTCTCATCGATTTAACTATCGATTGAACCTTACTTTCCAAAACTTTTATGACGAAGAGTTTTTTGAAAATCTTGCATGGCCATTTTCATATTCAACAAGTGAAGAAAAAGTTGTGGATTGAAACAAACCTCCAATCTATGATGAAGATCCAATCTACGACGAAGAACTTGGGGAGCCCATCGGTGTTATTGGAGGCAATAACATGGAGGTAAATATGTTTATATTTTCAGATTGTTTTCTTTATGATGGAACAAGATCAAAACAAGGTTCATTTTTCTTTTTACGGCACACTCATCAAAGAATTATGCAACATAAAAGGTGTGTTGGGAAAATTATTCGTCACTTCAAAATTCGAGGACGAATTTTCTCCAACCAAGGGAGAATGATGTGGGAAATAACCCTCCATATATCCTTGAGATTCATTGTTGATGGAGTGGGTTTTCGGTTCAAGAAACTATTGGAAAGATCGGTTTGATATTGTAGTCTAAAATAATAAACACCAGAATTTTGGGTCCACTTAAAGGGCATTCTGGTAATTGAATATATATTTCCAGCAGGAGTATTATATACCATTGGATAGATAATTGAGTCTAGTTTCATACGCAAGAAACGGATCTTTATTCTGAGTTTTCTACATCAAGTTATGGTCATTTTACTAAGTGTTGTGCAGGTGGACATATTCATCCGAATTTTGACAAGTCTTTTGATCTTTCATATTTCTAGTCAATCTTATCATCAAGTAATTAATTCATAGTTTATCTACTTAGTATTTTTAGTATTCCTAGACTTGGAGGGATGTTCCAAGTTAAGTATAAATAGCCTTATAGTGCAATTGTAATGGATAGTGAGTTGAGTTATATAAAATTATTGAGTCTTTGTGACTTGTTTAAGAAGATTGATTTCTTCTTGTTCTATCTTATCCCTTAGGTTTGGGTGCCTTTGGGTGGTGATTTGGCTCATATTGTTAGGTGGATTCCTTTGAATATCGAGTTCTTAAACCCTTGTTTGTTCACTTGTGTTTCCTCCGATGTCTTCTCCATGTTTCCGGTATCACAGCAGTTTTACAAAAAAAAAATTGGGTTTGCCTTTCAATTGTTACTTTCTCAATAAAAAATTGTTACATTTCATATATAATGTTACATTTAAAAATATAAACTGTTACAATTGAGAAAAAAAATGTTACATTCATTTTTTATAAAATGTAACATTAGTTTAGTTGTCAATCCTATGTTAATTTTCGGGAGAAAAAAAGTGTTTCATTTGAAAAAATGAGTGTTACATCCCTTTATAAAAAGTGTTATATTATTTTAGTTGTAAATCTTTATGTTATCTTTATCTATTGCAGCAAAATTATGGTACATTTTTTTAAAAAAAGTGTTACATTTGAATAAAAAAAGTGTTACATTTCGTTATAATAAGTGTTAGTTTTGTTGGGAGGAAAAAAAGTTGGGGTTGCAAAAAAAAAAAAAATCTCAAAAAAAAAAAATTAAAAAAATTTGGAAAAGCCTGGCCCGCCGCACGCGGCGGGTGTACAGGAGACCCTCTCAAAAAGAAAAGATTCCCTCAACTTTCTCTCTCATTCACACTTACAACCCAACAACTATCAACTTACTATTCCCTACCACACTTTCTCTCTCCTTCACACTCACACCACTTACTTTTCCAACATCTTTCCTTAATTCTGGTTCCTAACATTTTATGAGAAGTTTGTTTTGAGACGGAGGGAGTAATAATTTTTTTAGGTGAGACTAAAGTATTAACGTCTTGATGGAAATCCCCATATATAACGGTAGATTTGGGGGACTAATAATATCACAAAAAGGATAGGTTCAGAATCCTCTTCATACCAGTACTCTTATTTATTAGGGGTGTTCATGGTCCGGTTTAGTCAATTTTTGCTCAAAACTCACGGAATTAGGACGGAACCAATATTGCGGTTCTATAGCAATTAGGAATCAGAACCATACCATTAATATTGGTCTGATCCGGTTTTAATTGGTTCTGTCCGGTTTTAATGGTTTGGTCCGGTTCCATTTTTTTTTTTTTTTGCTCACCCCTAAATCTTATGCTCTATATAACAGCTTCCTCCCTCACCCCAATCTCTCCCCAGACACAAAAGGAAAAATCTCTCTCTCTCTCTCTCTTATATTCTAGGGTTTGAAAACAGATATGTCGTCGTCAAAAAATCAGCAACTAAAGGGACAGAAGGCCGTCGAGCAGACTGATCCAGCCCCAGAATCTGACAATCAACTTATCCCTTTTCAACCTGTTATGATTTTCGCTGCTCAGAGAAACACAAACTCATCTTCCCCACCAACTAAAATGGTGGCTCAAAGGGAGCCTGCAGGGAGATGTGCTCATTTGAAGATGAAAAGTCTCTCTAAAATTGGGGTGCGGAAATCGGAAGGCATAAAAATTGACCAGAGTGAACATCCAAATATTATTTGGGAGAAAAATAAGGTCGCAGCGGAGGAGAAGTCTGAAACAAATGGTGTGGAGAGAGTTAAGGTTCAAGAAGAGTCTGTGAATTCTGGATTTTTAAACGATTTTACCACTCTTAATTTGGATGAGATTGAAGATGATTTGTTTCTCATGCCTGGTAAAAGGCCTCCCAGGAACCCTATGATGGAAAATCCATTCAAAGGCGTACGTATATTTATGATTTTGTTTTTTATCCACTTGTTATCTTCTGTTGTCATGGAACTGTTGTTTCTAATCCTTTTTTTTTTTTTGGGTTTCGACTATGTAGAATTTGCATCCAGGCAATCGGCTGGATGAAATTTGTGCTGCGATCGATGTAATTGAAGGAGAAGCTGCTTTAAGAAAGGTCTGATTTTCGCTAAATTCCCATTAATTATTATTTCAACTTATATTGCCTTGTGTTTCATTATATAACTTACATGAATAGTTATGTGTTTTTAATCAGAATCAGCGCGGTCAATGATGGTGATGACTGGCGGATGTTGTAGTTTGGAGTGGTTCTTGAGCGTCAAGCTGTAATTTGTCAGTCCCGTTCTGGATTTTGGGGTTAAACTCTATTCCTCTTAGTTCTTTGTTTCTTCTTTCTTCTAAGCTTATTTTATTCCTTTTGAGGCAAGACTTTAATTCACCCTCCTTGTACTGTGATGGATGGATCAACTTTTATTTATAGTTTTTGTTATTGAATATTAGGGGGGCGTCGGGGCGATGCCCTTCTGGCAGGAAGAAAAGTAGCTTCTTATTGACATTTCCCTGTCAAGTATCAACTACATAATCATATCCTAATCTGGTACTAAACATTTGACGATAAGTATGTCGGTGCAAATAATTTTAGGTAACTTACGAGCACTGCAGTTAGTTCAAGTATCAACTACTTTAACGACTCTATATATGTATATTGAATGGTGAGCATCAACTGATCATATCATAGTTTATTTTTACTTGAGTCCGTTTGAAGCCTACGGCTGTTTCGGTGCCGCCTTTATTGAACTAGTTTAACAATAACTATGTGTCGGCGCAAATAAAGTAGGCGATCTATATGCATTGCAGTGTTAGGTATCAACTGATTTAACGATCGTATATGTATATGTTTACTACGCGGCGCAATTATGTGCAATATGAATATTGACATTTACTATCAAGTATTAACCGATCATATCTTTTTCTTTTAAATGAAAGCCTCTTGATGACTTTGTGTCGCTCTTATATAGCGAATCGAGCTGCGTTGGCTGCCTTTCGAATATACAACTTTTAGATGGGTTGTTAATCGAATGATTTCAAGAGAAAATCACAAGATCTGAAGATGGAGAAAAGTAGTTATCTTGTTGTCAATTACAAAAAACTCCATTTCTCTTTCATGACCTTCTAAGTTTAAGAATCTGTTTTTGAAACTCAACCTAAAATTTTCACATTATTCAAAGTTATCGAAGCATAACAAAATAAGGTGAGGGACATTTTGATTAGGTGAGAGAGCTTTAATTACGAGTTACTTGCAAGCTCAAACAAACTCAGTGACATCAATTAAGGACAAATATTTATAACTGGATTTGTTAGAAACACAAAATACTTGTACTTTGCATGAAAACAACCAAAACAATTATAGGTAAACATATTTAATTCACCTACCAAATTATATCTCCACATCCATCTTTTACTCTTTTCTCATAAAAACCGAGAATTATTTGCTGCAATCTAGACATATTGTAGTTGATATTTCTTAAAAACTGCCAGTTTTTAAGCAATTTTAATAGCACAAATATTCTCTTACGTTATAAAGTTTGAGTAACACAAACCAATTCAAGATTACCATTTAGAGAATTCAAAGAAAAAAAATATATGATATACATATGCACCGTTGCTAATTATTAGGTGAGAGAGCTTAAAAAAAGCCTATTAAGCTCTTTGAGATTGTCCTAAACCTTAACCTTAAAGCTTCTCATATCCCACAAAAATTAAGCACTAAAAAGTTAAATCACCATATCATAGAAAAAACAGAAATCAGATTATAAATATTACTCCCTCTGTCCCGGGTCCCGGAATAAAAGTCCTCGTTTTTCGGACTTTAGTACGAAGGAACTTTGAGCGATAAATTTAGGTTGATTTAATAAAATTATAAAACTTGTTATTGATACACCAATATAAATACTATCAATAACATTTTATAAATTTTCATTAGAATGATTACATTAACCTCAAATAATTGCTCAAAGTTCCTTCATACAAACGTCCGAAAAAAGAGGACATTTATTCTGTGACAGATGGAGTATAACTTTATAATTAAGTTGCATAATGGAATTAAAAGAAAAATAAAAATGATAAAAATAGTCATCATGCACACGCAATTCATGCTCAAGTACCGGTATACTCCCTCCGTCCCACTCGAATTAGGACAAATTTCCATTTTGGGTGTCCCACTCGAATTAGGACAACCCAAAAATAGAAATGTTTTATTTAATGGGTCCCACATTCCAAGGTAGTCGATGAACTCGCTCTGTAATTTTATATTTAAATGGGCACTCAATTTGAACCAGCGGGAGTGATATAATCTGAAAAGGATTGGCAAAGTTACTTTTAGCTTCATACAAAGTACACACACACATGAAAAGGGCACCTAATTGCTGAACACGTCCAAACTAGTTTCTAAGCACTTAATTTTTTCAATTTTGAAATTGTGCTTTAAATTGTTAGGTGTCAACTAACAGACACCCGTCTTGTTAACAGCACTTTGACGCCCCTTAAATTCTTAGGTGTCAACTGACAGACGACACCCGTCTCTTAAGTGCACAACACACACACACACACTTCTTGTTCGTCTTGTACTTCCAGTTATTGTTGCTTTCATTTTTGCCCAAAAACATTGTTTTAATAGGGTTTTCTTCCGGATTTTTTCACCTAGGGCCCCTAGTGCGAGATTTTATTACACATAAATCCCAGCCCAGACCAAATACCAGATAAGGAGTTGGGCTGAGATCCAAATTCCCCATACACCCCTGTCAAATTAAAAACATATATACCGAAATTACCCCTACCTCTCAAACAGAACCCTAACCACCTCTCCCCTCCCTCCTCTCACATCCGTACCAGATCTCACTCAGACTCTCTCTCTCTCTCCAAACCCTAGCAGCTTCTCTCTTCCTCCCGTCGGCGATTCTCCATATTTGTTCTTCGTATCCGGCGATTCTCCGTCTCCAAGATCTGCTCCTCTCTCTCTCCAGATCTGCTCCTCGACACACACACACACAAACACAACTGCTCTCCGGCGATGAGGGAGCATTCCGACCAGATTTGGACTGGATACTGCTCCGACGGTGATACGCCAGTGAAGAAATCATCGTCGTCGATTTCCGAAGACGTCGATCTTGCTTCACCATTCTCGCTGGAGTCTTTTGATCTGGACCAAATCTGTTCAGATTTTTCCTTCGCACTTCGTCCTTTCCGGCAACAAGCCAATTCCTCGACACACACACACACACACACATCTACTCGCCGGAGGTGAAGGGAGCATCCCGACCAGATTTGGAGTAATTGTTGCTCCAAATCTGAAAACTGTAAGTCTCTAGACTTAATGAAGAAATATGTTAAATTGATTTTGGAAAATAAATTTAAGGAGAAGGGACACGCTTGCTGGAGTTGAATTCTTTGGAATTTTCCGCTCGTCCACAAGATTAATCTTTGCAGTCGACGATGACCAAGTTGTGGCATAGGCTGGTGTAGTTGAATACTGAATGCCTACAATGAGAACTCAATCATGGTTAGATGATGCAAATATTAGAGTTATATATACTTCCTCCGTCCCACTCGAATTAGGAAAAATTTGTATTTGGGTGTCCCATTCGAATTAGGACAACCCAAAAATGGAAGTGTTTTATTTAATGAGACCCACATTCATACTCACAACAACTTTTCACTCATTATTCTCTAACCCGCCTTCTCTATCCTATTTCACTTTTCATACTCACAACACATACTCCACTAACACTTTTTCCTTAATCCATGTGCCCAACCAAAAAATTCTAATTCGGGTGGGACGAATATATATATATATGGCAAAACTGCATCAAAAATCACTCAACTATGACCAATTTGGGTATTTGGTCACTAAACTAATTTCCTTTTGAAACAACACATCCAACTTATTTATTTTTGCATCCATAGTCACTATCACTAACCCCGTTAGTTTTTTCTCGTTAAATAGTCATGTGCCAATGCACATGACTTTTTCTTAAGGGCATTTTAGGTAATACAATCTAAATAGTAAAAGAACAAACTATAGGGTTTATTTTTTAATTTAGTAAAGTACTGGGCTTGAACTAAAAAAATTAAAAATGAAAACCCTAATACCCTCCTCTCCCTTCTTCATACACCGCCTCCCCCAACTCTCCTCTGCCTTCCCCCTTCTTTCCCGTCTCCGGCAGCCCCCCCTCTCTCCTCCTACGTTCGCCCTTCTGCTTCTTCTCCTTCTCATACCAACGAAAAATCAAACACAAACGAAACAATATTTGAAAGTTTCGATTTTCTTTTGGCGGAAAAATCTAGCATATCAAACTGAATATTCTCCTTCTTCTATGGTCCATTCAGTCTTTTTGATGCAAGGAACAAGCCACTCATACCAACGAGCCTTGCACTGTTTACCTGATTTACGCACAAGGATGGAAGAGATACGAGCCCACTCATTCTTGCCGTACTTCATAACAGCCCACTTTCCTTCAGTTTCGATTTTGATTTCAAAATCGGCATGTTTCAAAAGTGGATCTGGGTTAGAACCCAGGGATTTCAAATCTGCCTGATTTCAAGTTGAAATTCGATGTTTTTTTTTTCAAATCTGCCAGAGAAAGGGGTAGAGAATATGATGAATTCGATGGGTCTGATCCGTCTCCTGATGAGTCATTCTCGATTTTGGGTTTGTTGATTTGAAGTCATGGATCTACTCTAAATTTGATTTAGATGAGATGTTGATTTGTGAGTTTTTATCTAATTTTTGAATGCCATGGTGGTGGTTTTGCAATGCGCTGGTGGTTGTTGATGGCGGTTGAAAGGCAGTGGTGGTGAGATTGTGGTGATGGTGGGATGGTCGGTGGGTTTTGATAAAGTTAACAAACTAAATAAACGTTATAAATGAAATAATGACTTAACTGATTTTTTTTAACATCAATAGCTAAAGTGGTTAAAAGCAATAGGTCAGGGGCTTATTCGAAACAAGTTTAACCTTTATAGTCTAATTTAAAGCGAACTACCTAAACTACCCTTTAAAATATTGTCACATGCATTGCACATGATGATTTAACGGGGAAAAACTAACGGGGTTAGTGATAGTGACTATGGATGCAAAAATAAATAAGTTGGATGTGTTGTTTCAAAAGAAAATTAGTTTAGTGACCAAATACCCAAACTGGTCATAGTTGAGTGATTTTTGATGCAGTTTTGCCTATATATATATATATATATATATACTCCCTCCGTTCTAGGTAAGTTGCAATAATTTGCCATTTTGGGCATTCCACTTAAGTTGCAACAATGCCAAATAAGGAAACTCTTTATTACTTTTATAATCCTCCACTCATTCTCTCTCTTCCTCCCAACCACTCATTATTCTCCACTCATTCTCTCTCTTCCTCCCAACCACTCATACACCGCCGCCCCCCATCTCTCCTCTGCCTTCCCCCTTCTTTCCCGTCTCCGGCAGCCCCCCTCTCTCTCCTCCTACGTTCGCCCTTCTGCTTCTTCTCCTTCTCATACCAACGAAAAATCAAACACAAAAGAAACAATATTTGAAAGTTCCGATTTTCTTTTGGCGGAAAAATCTAGCATATCAAACTGAATATTCTCCTTATTCTATGGTCCATTCAGTCTTTTTGATGCAAGGATCAAGCCACTCATACCAACGAGCCTTGCACTCGCACAAGGATGGAAGAGATACGAGCCCACTCATTCTTGCCGTACTTCATAACAGCCCACTTTCCTTCAGTTTCGATTTTGATTTCAAAATAGGCATGTTTCAAAAGTGGATCTGGGTTAGAACCCAGGGATTTCAAATCTGCTTGATTTCGAGTTGAAATTCGATGTTTTTTTTTTCTTTTCAAATCTGCCAGAGAAAAGGGTAGAGAATATGATGAATTCGATGGGTCTGATCCGTCTCCTGATGAGTCATTCTCGATTTTGGGTTTGTTGATTTGAAGTCATGGATCTACTCTAAATTCGATTTAGATGAGATGTTGATTTGTGAGTTTTTATCTAATTTTTGAATGCCATGGTGGTGGTTTTGCAATGCGCTGGTGGTTGTTGATGGCGGTTGAAAGGCAGTGTGGTTGTGAGAATTGTGGTAATGGTGGATGGTCGGTGGGTTTTGATAAAGTTAACAAACTAAATAAACGTTATAAATGAAATAATGACTTAACTGATTTTTTTTTAAACATCAATAGCTAAAGTGGTTAAAAGCAATAGGTCAGTTGCAACAATGCCAAATAAGGAAACTCTTTATTACTTTTATAATCCTCCACTCATTCTCTCTCTTCCTCCCAACCACTCATTATTCTCCACTCATTCTCTCTCTTCCTCCCAACTACTCATCATTCTCCTTTCTTAATTTTTGTGCTTCCCCTTCTATGTTGCAACTTACCTGGAACGGAGGGAGTATATATATGTATATATATTATATAATATATATATACATATATATATATATATATATGTATGTATGTAAAAAAAATGTGAAAATGTATAAATATGATTCTTAGTGTTAAAACTATAAGACAAAAATAAGTCATATAATTAAATTATGAGAGTTTATATTAATAAAATAAGTATGAATTTATAATAAAATATAAGACTTTTTTTTTTAATAAAATGTAAAGAAATGTTTAAAACAACTCTTATACTTCAATTATAAGAGGCGAATTGGTCTTATACACCGAGTCTAATAAATCAGTTATAAGAGCAGACTAATGTTTGACGGGTTGAATGCCCAGAGAATTGGTCTTATACACTAATTATAAGAGTTTGACCGAGTTTGACCAAATTTGACCAAATAACATTAACTTTTTTTCTAAAAAATGAATTCTTGTGGATTTTGTATGTTAATTATAAGAGGTGGACAAGTCTTATGTGTCAGTTATAAGAGTTGACTGTTGTTTGACCGAATATGAAAGTCAATATTACTAAAATATTATTCTTTAAAAAAAATATTTTATGAAAAAAATGTAAAAAAGTAATCTTATACTTCAGTTATAAGAGAAGAATTGATCTTATACACTTGTTATAAGAGTTTTTACCGAGTTTGACCAAATAATATTAACTTTTTTTTCTAAAAAAAATATTAATGTTTTGACTTTTACACGTTATCATAAGAGGTGGACATGTCTTATGTGCTAGTTATAAGAGTTGACTATTGTTTCGACTTTTATATGTTAACTATGTGTAAGTTATAAGAGTTTGACTACTGTTTGACCAAATTTGACAAAATAATATTATTATTTTCACGAAAAAAGTAAAAAATTTCGACTTTTATATATTAATTGTGTAAGTATAAGAGTTTGACTAATGTTTGACCGAGTTTGACCAAATTTGACCAAATAATATTATTATTATTTTTTGAAAAAATGAAAAAAATGAAACTTTTTGACTCTTATATGTTAATTATGTGTAAGTTATAGAGTTTGACTGCTGTTAGAACGAGTTTGACCAAATAATATTATTACTTTTTTTCTAAAAAAATGAAAAAAAGGGAAACTTTTCGACTCTTATATAGTAATCATGTGTAAGTTATAATAATTTGACTGTTGTTTGACCATATTTGAACAAATAATATTATTATTTATTTCTAAAAAAATGAAAAAATGTGTTTTTTTTTAACTCTTATATGTTAATTATGTCTCAGTTATAAGAGTTTGACCAAATAATATTATTGTTTTTTTCTTAAAAAATGAAAAAAGTGTTTTTTTTACTCTTATATGTTAATTATGTGTCAGTTATAAGAGTTTGATTGCTGTTTGACTGGATTTGACCATATTTGACCAAATATTATTGTTATTATTTTTATAAAAAATGAAAAAAGTGAAAATTTTGGGCTCTTATATATTATTATGTGTAAGTTATAAGAGTTTGATTGTTGTTTGACCAAGTTTGACCATATTTGACAAAATAATATAATTATTTTTTTCTAAAATAATGAAAAAAGTGATTTTTTTTACTCTTGTATGTTAATTATGTATCAGTTATAAGAGTTAGACTGCTGTTTGACCGAGTTTGACCATATTTGACAAAATAATATTATTATTTTTTATAAAAAATGAATAAAATGGAAATTTTGACTCTTATATGTTAATTATGTGTTAGTTATAAGAGTTTGACTGTTGTTTGACCAAATAGTTTTTTTTCCTAAAAAAATGAAAAAAGTGAAAATTTTCGACTCTTATATGTTAATTATGTGTAAGTTATAAGAGTTTGACTGCTGTTTGACCAGGTTTGACCAAATAATATTATTATTATTTTTTTAAAAAATGAAAAAAGTGATTTTTTTTTTTACTTTTATAGGTTGATTATGTGTCAGTTATAAGAGATTGGCCGAGTTTGACCATATTTGACCTAATACTCCATCTGTCCCGCTTTAAGGTTCTTACTTTCCTTTTTAGTTTGTCTCAATTTAAGGTTATTACTTTGTTTTATTACCTAAAATGGAAAGTGGGACCTACTTGTCATTCTCACAACAAAAACTCTCCACCCACTTTCTCTCTCCCACTTTACTTTTCATACTCACAACATTTACTTTTTCTTAATCTCCGTGCAAAGTCAAACTAGGAACTATAAATTGGGACGGAGGGAGTAATATTATTATTATTTTTCTAAAAAAAAAAAAAAATGAAAAAAGTGATTTTTTTGACTCTTACTCCTATATGTTAATTATGTGTAAGTTATAAGAGTTTGACTGCTGTTTGACCGGGTTTGACCAAATACTATTTTTATTTTTTTCTTAAAAATTGAAAAAAGCGAAAATTTTCGACTCTTATATGTTAATTATGTGTAAGTTATAAGAGTTTGACTGCTATTTGATCGGGTTTGACCAAATTTGACTAAATATTATTAATATTATTTTTTAAAAAAAGAAAAAAATGAAAGTTTTCGACCCTTATATGTTATTTATGTGTCAGTTATAAGAGTTTGACAGCTGTTTGACCATATTTGACCAAATAATATTATTTTTTCTTCTAAAAAAAATGATATTCTTACTCTTATATATAATTATGTGTAATAAGAGTTTGACTGCTGTTTGACCGGGTTTGACCATATTTGACCAAATAATAATATTATTATTTTTCTAAAAAAGTGAAAAAAGTGATTTTTATTTTTTTTACTTTTATATGTTAATTATGTGTAAGTTATAAGAGTTTGACTGCTGTTTGACCGGGTTTGACCAAACTTGACCAAATAGTATTTTTATTTTTCTAAAATAATGAAAAAAGTGATTTTTTTTGACTCTTATATGTTAATTATGTGTAAGTTATAAGAGTTTGACTGCTGTTTGACCGGGTTTGACCAAATTTGACCAAATATTATTAATATTTTTTTTCTAAAAAAATGAAAAAAATGAATTTTTTTGACTCTTATATGTTAATTATGAGTAAGTTATAAGAGTTTGACTGCTGTTTGACCGAGTTTGACCATATTTGACCAAATAATATTATTATTTTTTCTTAAAAAAAATGAAAAAAATGATTTTTTTTCTCGTATAAATAATTGTGTGTAAGTTATAAGAGCTGACTAATATTTGACCAAAAAAATAAGGGTGCGAGGAGATATGAGGGCATTTTAATCTTCTTGCATCTTTTTGCTGGTGATGGGTGTATGAGGAATTTTGTATCTGGCTTTTCCTATTTTGTGTTTGTATCTGGGCTCAGCTCAGGGGCCCTAGAGTCCAAGCCCCGTTTTCTTCCTTTCAGAACATATGTTCTTAAGAACTTTTCAATTGCTATTGAATCTTTTATTTCTAAAAAGGCTTTGAAAGTTTTTGGAAACAAAACTGAAATGTTGAATGATCTGCAATGGAATTAGTCAAAGTTCGCACAAACCAAGAAACGTGGATGGAGGCCTAGTCCATTGGCTCAGGCACCGGTACTAACACTAGCACTTGCACCAGAATCAGTAAACCAACTTAATCCTGCAAAATCTCTAAATAACGGTCTAAAACTTGGTGCGAAAATGAATTTTTCTCTTTCTCTTTCTGACAAAGAGATTGGTGAGAATTTCATCTTTATGACTGGTCGATGGCCTCCAAAGAGGACAAAGAAGAGAAAAAAACCAGTCAAATATAAGCCAACTGGTGTAAGAACAACCTGGTTTTACCCTAAATTTTGATCCTTTATATTTATGGTTGTTTTGTCTAATGTCTAAAATTTGTTGGTTTCACTTTGTTTGTAGGATTTATATCCTGGGTCATTGCTGCATTTAGTGCACCCAATGCTCTACACAGTTAAAGAAAGCACTTAAAAGGTGTACTTTTGGCTTTTTTCTAATAATTTTGTTAGTACCCTACTATTATTAATCTCAATTAACCATAGTAAATATGTTTTGATAAATAAATAATCAAACTTCAGTCATCACAAACTGCATACAAAGACCTGAGCAGAAGCAGCCCAGTACAAGACTCAACAGCTAAGCTCCCCTGCATCCATATATCTCAAACAGTTAAACTGTTACATGATTCATTCAACCTATGCACATCAAACAGACTAAAGAATCATCATTCCTAGACCTTCAAACAACCATTTGAATGATCAAAGATCAATCCTCAAACAAGCTTCAACAGACAGTGCCTTAAAGGCTCAACATCTAAGTCTGCCTTTTTCAACAGCTAAGACTGTTTATGACCAATAGTCAAGACTGCCTCCTCAGATCTTTGAAGAATGATTATTCCAAAGATTAAATTATTCTTCCAATCAGTGGAATTACTCATTTTAAAGCTTGAACAAGTCTGCATAGCCACCTCTCACCTAACAACAATCATGCAATGGAAACTGACATTATGTCAGTCAAACCATGACTTACTCCAGTCAAGATAAGCTTTAACTACACTGCAACCATGTTCCCCAACGGCTATAAGCTTTCCCTATATAAAGGAGCATACTGGCATGTTGTCATGTACCTTTTTTACACACACCTCTTGACCAACCTTTACCAACTCTACAAACTTGTGCCATCTAGCACCCAGTTACAACCCTCAACAAGCCAGCTTTCAGCCAAGCTATTTTTGTAATCACTCTTGTGTATTTTCTTTTTCTTTTTCCCTGCTTTGGAAGAAGCAACCTTAATTGAAGTGTCAATTAAGTACATGGGGTTCTAGGAACTTGCCTTATCAATTTTTGTAACTCTTATTGAAGAAAATATTATAGTGAATTGATCTCACTGTTGTCAACAGTGGGGGTGGATGTAAGAGAAGGGTTTTGCCTATGAACCACTTGAAAATACTATGTACACTCTTGTCCATACACTTACACACACACTGAACATTGTTCTTTTCATTTTTTACTTATTTATATTCCGCTGCATAATTCTTTTATTCATTATTTCTCAACAGCAAACTCAAAGTGTTAGTTGTCCAAGTTTTAATTAATCTGTTCAATTAGTTTAACAGGGCCTTTCAATTGGCATCAGAACTTGGATTCACCATAAAGAGTCTAACAACTTATGAAAGATCTATTCAACCCACCATGCCTCAACCAAGAAGAAACAATGAAAAGGACATTCCACACATAGATGATTATGGATCATTTGAGATCTATTCTTCAAAGATTAAAACCTATCTAGATGCGAATAGCATATGGAACTGGTATGTCTTAGAAAACGCAAAATCTTGGGAAAAACGCGTTTTTCCAAACGCTTAGGAAAAACGTGTTTAAAAAAAAAACGCAGTAACATTTTAGTAAATAATCAGAACTTCTCAATGGTTCTGGATATAATTATTAAAACTTCTGGATATGATATTGATAGCCAGAACCTATCCTTTGACCCTACTCTTGAACCCACTCATCAAAGCTCCTCAAATGAGACCTTTAGCTCAAGAAGCAAAGAAGCTGCTGAAGCCCTCAAAATACTCAATCAACCTTCCATCCATGAAGCCAACTCTCCTCCTATAGTCACTCCAATTCCATCAGCTCCACTATCCTCAGCCTTCATGCCAACTCCTAGGCTCCAAACCCAAACTGAGAATGCACCTCTTGAATTTAATAGGGGGAATGATTCTGATATTGATAATGAGCCAATGGTTAAAGAAGAAAGGGGGAATGACAGTCTTGAGGTCTCCCAAGCACAGATAGTAGACCTCACTGCTAAAGAGGAGATGATAGTAGACCTTCATCAAACCACTTCCAGTCCTCCAAAAACTTCTCCCTCCATTCCATTAACCTTAGAAAATCCTGCTCAACCCACTCCCTCTCTCCAAATCCTTTCTAGTAAAGGGAAAGCAATTTTGATTGAAGAGAATCCTTTTGATAGGGAAGCCTATTTTACACTGTCTGATATGGGAAAGATTGCTAAGTTTCATGAACTTGAGCAAAAATATGCTTACCATGTTACATGGAAAAGACTTGGGTTATATGGACCACCTACTTAAGTACAATCATCCCAGTCCTCTCATTCTTCCACATTTGAGGATCCCCATATCCATACCAACATAACCTTTGAGGTCATCATTCTTGGTCCCTATATCCACTCCACAGATCCATTTTTCTCCACCAATCTCATCCATCTCTACTATGTTCCTCTTCCATGGTTCTTATCTCACCCAATTGACTTCTCATTCACCTCTATACTTCCAATTGCATTATCCCAAAAGGATCTTATTTTTCCCCAAGAGATTCTGAGCTCTGCTCTCTCTAGTGAATTATGGTCCTGTTCAAAAGCTCAACTTCAAGTCATGTCTAGAAAACTTGCTAGGTGAATTTTCATGGTTCATAATGAATGGAAGACCTTTAGAGTCTCATTGGGTCAATTCTTTGTTCATCAAGCTGGGATGATTCCATCAAGTCTAACTGGTGGAAAAAATGATACAGTGGGAACAATTCTTTGCTCAATGGTTAAATGCAAAATTGATGAAAGTATTGCACATGCAGTCTGGAGTTATTGTGTCCCAATGCTTTGAAATTGCCAAAGTAATTTACTGGAGGCTTATCAATGAGAAAGCCTATGGAATGTATGCACTCAAGAGGTTATTTGATGGATTGTTACCTAACTCTCCTATCTTTCCAAATGATCCCTGCCTAAATGAACCATCTCTCTAATACTCCTTTCCACTTATCCCTACTTCCACTTACTCAGCCTTCCCAAATCCATTCCCTGCCGCCACTCAAGAAGACATCAATTATCTTGGCAAATACATGAAGAGTCAAATGAAAGGTCTCAGAATTGATCTCACAAATCTTGTTCAGGATTCACTTGCAGGGAAGATAGTAAACTAAGATGAAGTACTAAGCCATCTCAAATCCTTCAAGGAATTCTCTCAGCAACAAGAACTCTTTTCTCAGCAGCAAATTCCACCAAAAAGACATCCATCTTCAAAGTTCTTGATGCCTGGTCCTGCTTCACAAGAACCAACAATGACAAGGGATTTGGGAAAGAAAGAAAGATTGATGAGCAAGGGTCAACTTCTCAAGTTTGGAATCTCCTATGGTGACAGAATGGGTCTTACTTGGATCAACAAACAGTTCTACTTCAGGCACAATCTAAAGGAGCTCAGTATTCATAATGTGGAAAGGGAAAGGCATCTCACAGCAGCAGACCGTGGGGAAGCTCAACCAGTAACAACATACAATAGTGATAGCAGCATTGAGCTTGAGTTTAGTTAATTCCTTTAAAACTTTTTCTATTATTCTGTTGAACAATTTTACTTCTCAGTTGGTGTTTTTTTTGGGATGTAAAGACTTGTGTTACATCTCTTTTGGGCTAAATATTGAGTTGATTCAGTTACTTGATATTTTCATTTGATGATCTTAACAAAAGTGTGCAGGCTTAATTATTTCCCAAAAAGGGGGAGATTGTTAGAACCTATGTTTCTAAACAAGTGTTTTGACAAATAATTAAGCAAATGAAGAATTATCAAACTCTGTTAAATGTAAAACATTTAACTCTCAAACAACATCTCTTCAATACAAGATAAGTCCTACCAGTCAATGAAGAAGTCACAAAGAAAGATTGCTTATTCACAGTCCAAAGAACAACTAAAAAACAGGTCTACTATCAGGTCCACTATCTTCATTTTCTCAACCATAGCGGGATAGTAGACCTCAGCAAAGATAATAAACCTCATCCAATTCAAGATCTCAGTCTACCATGTGCCAGCTCATACTTTCAGTCAAAGTCAAACTGACTTTGACACTGTTTATGAAATACTGTTCCAGTCAAAGATAGTGGACTGACAAAATGGCAAGCCCAAGATGCTCAAGACCGTTGGAACCCAACGGATACAAAGCAAAAACATATAAAAGGAGCATTCATCAACTGAAGACACACACCTTGCCATCAAATAACTTGACATAAGCTTTTAAGCAAATCAGTTGTAAAGCACAATTAAACTTATAAATCTGTGCTAAATAGATAAGATTAATAGAGATCTCACATAGCTAATTAGAGCCACCTTTGATATCACCAAAAGCTTCACTTTTGTGAAATCTTTTTCTTTTTGTTGCTTTGCAACAAGCACAAGCTTAGTTAGTGAGGCTAATTAGGCTGGAAAATTCTGAGGACAGTGAGACGTGGATGTAGGAGGGTTGCAATACGTTATATCGTTATGTTTGTCTCTCTATCTCATACACATATACACAAACATTTCACCATTCATTTACTCATTCCTTTCTTCTATCATTTTATAACTTATTCCGCTGCAAAACTCACCTCTCACACTCTGCACCTCAAGATAGTCGACCTATCATTCACTGATAGTAGACCTCTTGTGAACTAATAATTTTATCTGTTTAAGTGCATTAGTGAAACAGGTTATTTCACAAAATAATGCCAAAAATGTTGCATTAATGTAAAAAAAAAAGATTGAAAGTACATTATATCATTTGAATATGTTATTTGTTAAAGATGAATTGAGTAGCTTTCTTAAAATGGGCAGTCATTTAAGAACACATAGCTTTCTTAAAATGGGCAGTTTCTTCTATTGAAAGTGTTAGAGCAATAACAAGACTTGATAAGAAAAGCGAGCGATCACAAGAACACCAATTTACGTGGTTCACCAACTTGGCTACGTCCACGGGGAGGGGAGAGAATATTATTATCAATCCTGGAGAATCGATTACAAGATCTCACTATTACTGCTACGCGAATTTTGATCACAAAATTCCTAACTGTGTAACTGTAGAGTTACAGATCTTGCTCTGAGCGCTCTTAATAATCTATCAGTCTAAAACTCAGGCTTAATTTTGATCTAGACTATTGGCCTCTATTTATACCAGTAAAGTCTATCTCAAAATATGCTGGGAACTTGGAATTCTAGTCCTAAACTGACCCGAAAACCTTCCTCTTTGCGAAACTGTCCGTCGTCTGAAATCCTGCTGCAAATTGGTCTCTGGTCCGCCCGGGTCTCTCTGTTGGTCCGCCCGGATCACCACTGGTCTGCCCGGACTGATTCCTACACCCGCCCGGACCCCAAAAGCTAATTTTCGACGTCCAATTTCCGATTCGCCTTTTCTCCTAGGTCCGGTTGAGTCTCCACCCTTGGTGCGCCCGGACCCCCCTCGGTCCGGCCGGGTCTTTCACCTATTGTGCGCGGACCTCCTGTGCTGCTGTCCCAGAATTACGAAATCTTCCTGTTGTTTAATCCTTTAACTCGGCGTCCCAAATTCAAAGGCATTAACCCAACAATCTCCACCTTAACTTTGAATCTCCATGACAACAAACCTTTTCTCCCCCATCGCCTCTTCTGCTATCTAATAGCTGCGAACATTCTGCAAGTCCAAACAATGTTGGAACTTTCTTCCCGTCACGGGTTTCGTGAATATGTCTGCAGGGTTGTCCGCCGTCCCTACCTTCACCTTTACTTGTTTCTCATCCCTTAGGAAATGATGTCTGACACCAATGTGCTTGGTCCTCTCTTGATCCTTGGCCAAACAAACCGCGCTCAAATTATCGCAATAAATAATAGCCTGATCCTGATGTATCCCAAGATTGCTGATCAATCCCTTCAACCATATTCCTTCCTTAGCGGATTCTGTCAATGTCACGTATTCTGCTCTTGTTGTAGACAACGTCACTGTCGCCTGTAATGTAGCCTTCCAACTGACAACTGACCCACCAAGCATGAACACGTATCCGGTCTTCGATCTTCTTGTATCAACATCACCCAAATCTGAGAAACCTTCGACTGCACATTCTGTCTCATCTCCATAGACGAGTCTGACGTTGCTGGTGCGCACTGTAGCATACATCAAACTACCATCTGCACTAGCATAAGATACTCGAGCCATATACTCTTTCTCCTCAACCGATTTGGGCCCAAACGCGACTGTCTGTGCATTCACTGCACCCGGAGTGTCTATAGCCTTAGCTGTTGACCTACCAAACCTCTCTGAAACTTTCTTGATGTATCTCTTTTGGGATAAGAACAGTTTCCGTTTGGATCTGTCTCTATAGATCTCCATACCCAAAATTCTCTTCGCGTTACCCAAACCCTTCATCTCTGCGACCAATAAGCCTTTCAGCTTCTGAATCTCTGACTTCTTGACTGCTGCTATCAAATAGCTGTCAAATCCTTTGTACCACTACCTAGACGATTGCTTCAATCTACAAACTTGATTTTCCTTACCAGGAACTTGGAATCCTTCCGACTCTGTCATGTATATCTCTCCTTCTATTGCTAGCAACACTCTGATCGAAGTGTGTCTGACCACTGTTGAGAAGATCCCATTGTAGTCCACCTCTTCTTTCTGTGTGAAATCCCTTGCAACAACTTGAGATTTATACTTGAACCCTTCTGCCGGTGACATCCTTTCCTCTTTCTTGAAGATCCACTTGCAAGTCACAATCTTTCTGCCTTCTGGCCTTGTGGTTAACTTCCAAGTCTGATTCCTGTGAAGAGCACAAAAAATAGGCATCAGGCGCATGGATCGGCAAATGAAGGTACAAGGCATGCGTTGACTTCCATGGTTTGAGGAATGAACTGGCGTGCTTAGTTTTTCATGGTTTTGGTTTAGGAGTCTTTTTGTCCTAAATTAATTAGTACTCTATTTTTGTGTAAATGAATTATTTTAGAATTAGGAAAAAGGATCCTAATTAGATTAGATTTACTTTGTGCACAAGAAATATGTTTCTTCTTCCTTTTGGGTTTCTAGTATTTATGACTATAAATACAACCCCTCCCCTAGCATAATATTTTAGTCGTTCATCTTTGAGAGTTACA
The DNA here is from genome assembly GCA_026119855.1 of Campanula takesimana. Lineage (NCBI taxonomy): Eukaryota > Viridiplantae > Streptophyta > Magnoliopsida > Asterales > Campanulaceae > Campanula > Campanula takesimana. The sequence continues at coordinate 1,134,257 of JAOWBW010000002.1, forward strand.
AGTAGAGATCTAGGATTTAGGTTGACGGAATTATTTTCCTAAATAATTCGTGAAACTAAATTAGATAGATTGTCTTTTGTAATTGTTCATTGAAAGTAATATATTCTCCCTCCGCACGTCGACGTAGCCAAGTTGGTGAACCACATAAATTTTTGTGTTGTGTTTGATTATTTCGCTTGGTCATCGTTATTTTATATTTTGCTCTAACACATATAAAGTTACAGAGTGAGTTCATCGACTACCTTGGTTTATTCGCGTGCAATACATAGAGAGGATGATTATGCATACAAACACATGAGCATGAATTGCGTGTGCATAATGACTATTTTTATCATTTTTTTTTTTTTAATTCCATTATGCAACTTAATTATAAATTTATAATGTTTATAATCTGATTTCTGTTTTTTCTATGATATGGTGATTTAACTTTTTAGTGCTTAATTTTTGTGAGATATGAGAAGCTTTAAGGTTAAGGTTAAGGTTAAGGTGTAGGTTACATGTACTATGGACAATCTCAAAGAGTTTAATAGGCTTCTTTTTTTTTGTAGCTCTCTCAAATAATAATTAGCAACGGTGAAAACATATATGTATACAATGGCGGAGCTATGTAGGGGCAAGCAGGGGCAATTGCCCGAGCGACTCTCCTGTGCGGCCGCCGCACGGCGTGCGACGGCGCCAGGAGCCGAGCCGCCATTTTTTTTTTTTTTGCAATCCCAATTTTTTTCCTCCCAACAAAAGTAACACTTCTTATAACGAATGTAACACTTTTTTTCTTCAAATGTAACACTTTTTTTTTTCAAAAAATGTACCACAAATTTGCTTCAATAAATTAAAGATTGACAACTAAATTAGTGTAACACTTTCTATAAAGGAATGTAACACTCATTTTTTTCAAATGTAACACTTTTTTTAACCCAAAATTAACATATGATTGACAACTAAAACTAATGTTACATTTTATAAAAAATGAATGTAACATTTTTTGTCTCAATTGTAACAGATTATATTCTTAAATGTAACATTTTATATGAAATGTAACAATATTTTATTGAGAAAGTAACAATTGGAATGCAAACCCATTTTTTTGTTGTAAAAAACTGCTGTTACATTTAACAGTTTTCGTGTTACATTTTGAAGATGAATTTGTTACTTTTATCAGAATAGAGTGTTACATCTTAGTTGAAGGAGCAGCTCAAACTTTTTATGTGTAAAAAATTATATTTTTTTTTAAAAAAAATCAAACCATATCATGACCTATGTAGTTTTATTAGTCTCATCGAGACGAACACAACGGTATTTTTAATTTTTTTTTCTGAGTTATAAATCTCAAGATATAGCATTTTAAAGTTATTGGAGGTTTTTTTTTATAGGGGGACACGTGGCACGATCTGGGAAGAGGGGAGGGCTGGATCTGGCCGTCGGTTGTAGCATAGCAGTACTGGCCGAGAAGTAGCGGAGCCACACACCTTGCCGCACGGTGTGCGGCCGTTGCATTGAAGAATTTGTCCAATTGCACCCCCCCCCCTTGAGTTTTTTTTTTTTTTTTTTTAATGGTAGAGGACATGACTACTTTTTGGTATACTGCCTTTTTTGTTTTCAAGTTTTCCCTACTCCTCCCGTCTCAAAATATTGAGTTAATACGAACTTTGAGCCGTAGTTTTAGTTTAATTCAACTATCGTAATGAGAGTGTAAAACTTGTTACTTATAGTATTTTTAATAGTGTATCAATAATAAATATTATATTTATATTAGGATAATTGACTTAAACTAAAATTATTGTCCAAAGTTCCTTCGCTCTTAACATAAAAAAAAGTGAAAAATATGTTGGGACGGAGGGAGTATTTTGCAGGTTGAAGGGGTCTTTCACTCGGGTCCAACAAAGATGGTGATTTAATTTACATAGTCACCAATATACTCTAAGACTTGTGGTGGCGTGAGTGATTTTTCCTTCTTCTATCCACTTTTGGAATGCAAATAGCATCAACCTTGTCCAATAATTCCTAAATTTTACTTGGAGGAAATTGTTTAAGCATTTTACTACTTCCGTCCCACTTGAAGAGGTTGATATTCCTTTTTGGATTACTCCAAAATTTTTGCCCCCCCCCTTTCTATAAATTTCTGGCTCCACCACTGTATGTATATAAACTTTTTTCTTTGAATTCTCTAAATGGTAATTTTGAATTGGTACAGACGCGTGCCAGAGCATCACCAACAGGCCCGCCCCTAGTGTAAGGCGAGTGAGACGGTCGCCTAGATCCCCCAAATTTTTGGTCAAATTTAGGGCCCCAATTTTTTAAATTTTATATATAAATATTAAGAAAAGGTTCGAAACATATATTCCTTTCTTTTAATTTTACTTAGCTGGGCTAATCTTCCATTGTTTCAAATTTAATAAGAATATTTGAATTTATTTTACAATTATATTTTAGTAAATTCTTTACCATTTTTTCTTCAACATTATTGCAAAATAATTGAATTCTTTGCGTTAATCTATTTCTTTAAATTTCTTGAAATTTTTACTAAAATTTATTGCATTATTTTTTTTTAATTTATTCTACAATTATCTCAATCCACTACAAGAAAAACCATAAATAAAGGCACTCAATAGTGCCACTTTTGTTTATTTTAGTGGCATTTTAAGGTCAGTGGCACTACATAACCAATGTCACCTTTAGGGGTGCCACGCTAGATATGAATGCCACTACCATAATCTATTAGTGTCATGTTACATGAATGCCGCAATTTTTAGTGTCATTTTATCTAAATGCCACTAATGAATCTATTGGTGTCATTTTGACATGTTACTATTATGCGTCAATAGCGTCATTGTCGGTGCCATTTCTAACCATTCAAATGCCACTGTCCAAGAAGATATAATAAATAATGCCACAAATTATTTTTCATTTAAATAAAAATTTGAATAATCTATCTATTACATAATACTAAACCAGAAACCGCTGGCGTCATCAAAGTCCACGTGGCGGCTTCTCCTTGCATTTTTTCCCGCCTAAAGTAATGGGTTGAAAGGTCAACAATGAGTATGCAATTATCGAGTGTGGCTGGGAAATTGGGAAGTCGGATGGTTGAGCAATGCCATTTTCAAACCAAAAATTATTGACTGGTATATGGAATACCAATAGTCCAGCAAATTCTTCCCTAAATGTTCACCTTTTCATATTCCTTGTCTTTCACACCTATAAAATCACACCTCACAAAAAGCACACACATGCTAAATTCATTATTAGCTAAACGTTGCAAACTTAAATCTCGGCACAAACTCTCTGTCGCCCGTTCTCGACTCCAATATCAATGAAGTTGATAAGTCCTCATCTTGCTCTCTATGCATATGCACTTATATTTCCAGGTTGACTACCTAGGAACAACAAGAAAAATGCCTATATTGGGTTTGTTTAGTAGCCACGACATATCACACCACCACTTACGAATTCTTATCTACATTTCATTTTTCTATTTTTCATTTTTGTAACTAAATGGATACATATGTAAGTTGAGTTCTTGAATGAGTTAAATACTTGAACTTGAATTTTGTGTTTAGGTTATGTTTTGATTTTGTTGAAGTTTTAGTTTTAGCCTGCTTTGATGATGAAGGGAGTGAGGATAAGGAAGTAAGGAACTAACATTTACAGTATATTGTTATCGGCTGACATGGTCAATCATATGATGGCCACCCCCTTCCCAAGCCTTTCTCAACTCATTTACACACAAGTTCATTTTTAAACTTTTTTTTCTTCAGTGATTCTGAAAATGGTACACTTAAAAGGCTAGAGTTTATTTTGTTGTTTTAATCAAAAAAAATTCAGTGATTCTTTATTGAAACTAGAACAAAGTGCTCTTATGAATACGTAAAGATTTACTTAAGAAACCGATAGTATGACAGCCATTACTTTGGAGGTGTAACCTTCAGTGGAAATGCAAAGTAGTATACCTTCCGTCCCAATTTAAGCTTACTGTTTTTTTGTTAATATTTATAGAGATTAATTGTTATGAATAAAATGTTGGTCAAAGTTCAAGTAAGTTTGATAAAAAATAACTATAAGTTTGAAGCGAAGGGAGTACAAAATTTGATAAAAATAACTATTTTACTGTTTTTTTTTTGGGTCCATGAAACAAATTGTGTTACAAAGAGGAGACAAACTTAAAGAAAACATGCATATCTTTGACAAAAAAATGGATAATTTGGGTGAATGTTGTAATCTCTTTGTTAATATAGTCACTTAATTTTATAAATTAAAATAGTTTTTTTTACTTTAATGTTTTTTAAAAGTGAACGTTGAAATCTCTTTGCAATTCATAACATCTTAAGGCAACTGTTGAAAGAGCAATAAGTAAAAAGAATCATTTGCTGCAGATTTGGCTTTACTTATATCATATTTTTGCAAAGGTAGATTTAACTAAGAATGTAGTCGGTGAAATATTTCTTATAACTTTTTTACGATTATAATTCTATAATCTTTCTTATAATTGATTATTTAAAATAAAACTTTAAATCATTCAAAAAAAAAAGATTACAAAAGCTGTGCATCGCACGGGCGATCACCTAGTACAATATGTTTTATATCCAATTATATACCTTAATACCCTATTGTAAACACAAAAACCGATATGTTTTATATCCAATTATATACCTTAATACCCTATTGTAAACACAAAAACCGTAAATCACAATAGATAATATTAAAAAAATGAAGCAATGAATAATTTCTATTGTCGCTGGTACTGGTTTGTTTGGTGGGGGAGGCATCAATGGCGTTTCTAGGGTTTTGAATTCCAAAAATCCTAATTTGTATGGTGGAGGTTCTAATGTTGTTGGGGATGGTGCAAACTCGGGTGTAATTATTGGGGCTATTGCTCAAGGGACCAAGGATGCCATCTCTCAAGGTTTGATTGCCAACAACGCAGGAAAGTCAGCAATAGCGGCTGCAGAGGGCAATCTGGTTAAGGGCGAGGTAGGTCATGCACCTAGGGCTCCTATTTCGTACTCGGCTGCATTGAGCGGGGATAAGGGTGTTGAAGGTACGTTTGTCAACCCATTTGAGGGATTTCAGGCTCCTCCTCGCCGTGGATCTTTTATTGATGGGGAACCAATGTTGATGTTGACTGAACGAGAGATTCAAGCGGCTGCGGACTGTTTGAAATTTATGGTCGTATTAAAATTCACTACTGGAAGGCCTCAATTGAAGGTAATTCACGATCACATAACTCAACACTGGGGGCTAAAGGGGGTTTTTAATGTGGGTTTACTTGACCCACGCCATGTTTCAGTGTATCTCGCTACACAAGAGGACCTAACTTTGGCTTTAGCTCGGGAATCCAATGTTATTATGAATTCTATGTTTCGATGTTTTCGGTGGACACCGGATTTTGATTATGGTTGTGACAATCCTCGTATTTCTGTATGGGTACGCTTGCCTAACCTGCCTTTACATTATTATGCTTTTATGGCTAACATTGGAAATACGTTGGGTACATTTTTACGGGCTGATGATAGGTCTGCTGGTTTCACTCATCATGGTTTTGCTCGTTTTTGTGTGGAAATGGATGTTTCACAGCATAAGCCTAGTAGGATTTATCTTGGGTCTTCTCGAGAAAATGGTTTTTGGCAGGACATTGAGTATGAGGGGAATGTGCTCTACTGTTCTAAGTGTGGAATGTTGGGACATGATGAATACTCGTGTCGGCGTAATGCTAGGCGAATGGGTCGAAACACTGGGTATCAGAAACCTCCGGTCCAGATTCAACAGCAGAAGCAACCCCCATCGCAGCAACAACAGCAGAAACCAACCCACCAGCAGGTACCACCCAGGGATCCGGCACAGAGACAGGGTAAAGCCAACTCTGAGTGGCAGGTTGTGGGTGGGAAAGGAAATCGGAAAGCAACTGAGGCCGAGAAGGGTAAAGCGGTGGATGCAAATGCAGGTACTAGTAAGCAGGGACAGACAAAGGGATCGGTTTTTTCTAGGTTGGAGTATGGGGCAGTACAAATTTTGGGTAATCATGATGTTTGGATGAATAAGGTGGATGACAAGGGTACTGGTAAGGAAGATGGGGAGATTACAGCTCCCAAGTCAGGTGGTAAAACCAGTTCTGCGATATTGGTTGAGGAGATTTCTCCAGAACAGGATAAAGTAGAAAGAGAAGAGCTTGAAAGGGTTCAGAAGCAGCAGCAGCAGCAACCAAAAGTTAATGAAAACTCTTTTGCGGTTTTAGATGGTTTGGAGGATGAGGAGGTTGATGAGGAGATTGAGATCAAGGATACAGAGGAGGATGGGGCAGCAGTAAAGGAGTCCAATATTAATGCTTTTGCGGTGCTTCAGGATTTAGATGGTGAGGAGGATGTTGATAAGGGAACAAAGGAACAGCTACCACCTTGCATGGTGAACACAGTGGTAGTCATGAGCTCTAGTACGGAAGTCTCTTCGACTAATGCGTCGATTGATCATGTTTATGAGACACAGGTGCCGGTGGTAGTAGCTGAGGATACTAATCAGGGACAGGGACAGAAAGGCATGGATACAGATATAGGGACTATTCAGGGATCTGAGGACTCAGAATTTTCTGAGGGTGATACTGAGGTCGAGACAACTACTGAGACAAGTTCTACAGGGGACACTACAGCGAAACAAGATCCTTCTTTTAAAGACGTTTCCAGTGGTAAGAAGTCGAGACGTAGGAAGAAAAAGGGTAATAAGCCGTTGCCGATGGGTTCGCCTCCGCAGACCCAAAGCAAGACTGTTGGGGTAACCTCTATCTCTAATAGTTTTTAATGTCGTTCATCATATGGAATGCTAGAGGCGTCGGTAATGTTAAGACTATGGATGCGTTGAAAGTTTTAGTGCAGCAGCATAAACCTTGGTGTTTAGCAATTCTGGAACCTAAAATCTATGGTATTAGGCTCCCGAATATCGCTAAACAACTTGGTTTTCCTCATTTCATGCATGGAGATCCTGTTAATAAGCATATTTGGGTGTTATGGAAAAATGGTATTGATATGGATGTTGCTCTAGTCTCTAAGCAACATATCTCTGTTCGGGTTACGGTTTTTGGTGAACAGTATGGGGTATTTTCGTTTGTTTATGCCAGTTGTGATCGGTTGGAGAGACAATCTTTATGGGGAGAGCTCGTTAATTTATCTTCGCAGTCTGATGATCCGTGGTTGATTGGTGGTGATTTCAACATCATTGCAGCGCCGGCGGAGAAACTGGGAGGTAATGGGTGGGATTTTCCTAGTATTGATGACTTCTGCAATTTCATGGTTACTGCCGGTGTTTCGGATGCGGGTTATGAAGGGAGTATCTATACCTGGTGTAATGGGCATCCTGGGAATCGTCGGATTTGGGAGAGATTGGATAGGGTGTTGGTGAACGGGTCTTTCGCTGCTAAACACGGCAGTATCACTGTTGTTCATTTACCGCGGGATGTATCTGATCACTCTCCGCTGCAGATTAATATCGCTGCTATCACCAAATCGAAGTGCCCCTTTAAGTTTTATAAAATGTGGTTGGGGCATCCAAGATTTGATGACTTTGTATGGGAGGTGTGGAGTAGAGGTTGCTGGGGAACACCGTTGTTCAGACTGCACCGGAAGCTTCATGTGTTGCGCGGAGAACTCAGAAAGTGGAATTGGGAGGTTTTCGGTAATATTTACCGTAAGATCGATCAGTTGCAGGATGATCTTACCCGTTTGGACTTCTCGCTGCAGCAAAATTGGGATGATTTAGTTGCTGCAGAACAGAGGCAGAAAAATGAGGAACTAGTTCAGGTTCGCAGATGGGAGGTGGACATGAAACAGCAGCAGTCACGGCAATTATGGGTTCAGGACGGAGACAGAAACTCGGCCTTTTTTCACGCTTCCATCAAAGAGCGGAGAAGGCAGAATTCCTTGAAGCTGCAGCTGCCGGATGGTTCTTGGTGTGATAATGAGAAATTATTGGGAGATCTTGGAGCTACACATTTTGAGGAGATTTTTTCTTCTGGTCCTCATGAGGTTGATGACAGGTTATTTCAGGGTATTGTGGCAGGAGTAACAACTGCAGATAATGCGATGCTTACTGTAGTCCCTGATGAGACAGAGGTTTGGGAGTCTATTAAATCTCTGAATGCAGACAGTGCTCCGGGATCAGACGATTTTACTGGTCAATTCTTTAGGGGATGTTGGTCAATTATTAAAACTGATGTTGTTGCTGCGGTTCAGTCGTTCTATAGAGGTGAGGAACTTCCCAAAGGTTTGTCGTCTAATGTGTTGGTGCTCTTACCCAAGGTTGATAAGCCGACTGGGTTTAAGGATTTGAGGCCTATTAGCCTATCCACCTTTATGAACAAGGTGATCTCTAAAATTTTAACTTTACGACTGGCTTGTGTGTTGCCTAAGTTAATTTCTCCGGAACAGGCGGGTTTCATGAGGGGTCGTGGTATTCAGGAAAATATTGCCTTGGCTCATGAGATGGTGCATCGGATCGATCAAAAGGTTGTGGGTGGGAATGTTCTCTTCAAGCTGGATATGTCTAAGGCGTATGATCGACTAGAGTGGGATTTCTTATTTAGAGCTTTAGAAACGTTTGGGTTTGATGCCAACTGCTGCAGCCTGATTTCGAGGTTAGTGCGGGGTAATTGGTATTCTGTTCGTATGGGGGGTGTTTCTCATGGTTACTTTCCCTCAACTCGTGGGGTGAAACAGGGAGATCCGCTCTCTCCATTGTTATTCATTATTGCTCAGGAAATACTGTCCCGGGCATTGTACAGAGCTGTTCAGGAAGAGGTGTTTAGGCCGTTTGAACATGGTAGGGGGAATTTTCCATTGACCCATTTGCTTTATGCGGATGACATGCTTTTGTTTTGTAACGGGCGTCAGAGATCCATTGAGGGTCTTCGTGAGGTTTTGAGTATGTATGAGAGGTCTTCGGGTCAATTGATTAATTTGGAGAAGAGCGGTTTTTATGTGGGTGCTAAAAGGCGACAGTTCGAGATAGAAAATATTCGAAGATGGTCGGGTTGCACGCACCAGCAGTTTCCGCTCAAATATCTGGGGATCCCGTTGTTCAAAGGTAGAGTCAAGAGGGTACACTTTGCGGAGCTAGAAGCAAAGATGATGAAAAGGGTGGATGGTTGGAAAGCACGGCTTCTGTCATTTGGTGGGAAGGTAACTCTCATCAAATCTGTGCTTTCTAGCATTCCTATTTATTCTTTGGGTGTGCTCAAGGTTCCTAAGGTTGTAACTCGTAAGTTGGAAAGCATTATGTCCAACTTCTTATGGAGCAGTGGAGGTGAAAAAAGGGCTCATTGGGTTTCTTGGGATGTGGTTTGTAGACCTATCCAGGAAGGTGGTTTGGGAATTCGGAGGGTGGGGGATATGAATCAGGCTATGTTAGCCAAGTTGGCGTGGGTGGCCACCAGAGGCAATTCCCTATGGTCACAATGGGTCCGTGTCAAGTATAAATGTCAACCTGCAGCCTCTAGTTCGCATGTGTGGCAAGCTGCATCGTCATATTTACATCAGTTGGATGATTGCAGTCGTTGGGTTGTTGGCAGAGGAGATATCAGATTTTGGACTGATAATTGGTATGGGGTTCGACTTGGGGGCCCACTTCCTGAAGATCAACTTTTGACAGTGAGAGATGGTATTCAGTTTTTGGAGGACATGCTTCAGTTTATCCCGCTGGATCTACATGCCAATGTTCGTAGGGTGCATATTGATGAGCATAGTGAGGATCGTCCGGTCTTCACTCTTACAAAAATGGGAACTTTTGAGACAGCTGCATGGTGGGATTATATTCGGGTCCGCAGCCCTTTGGTGGAATGGGGTGCTAAGGTTTGGCATCCCAACATCCCTACAAAGGTCAGTGGTTTCTGGTGGAGGGCTATGCACAATGGTCTTTCGGTGGATGCAAAATTGGAGTCTCGGGGCTTCAATATCCCATCTCGATGTGTGTGCTGTCCTGGAGGTGGTCATAGGGAGACTCTTAATCATTTACTTCTACAGTCGGCGATTTCGCAGTCTGTTTGGAGGCATTGGGTTAGTCTTTTCCCTTTGACTCATAATTATATTGATTTACATCATTTGTGGACTGTTTGGTGTGGTGGACAGTCAAAGCGCCGACAGGTTGGTTTAGTTCGTATGGGTATTATGATTTTTACTTGTTGGGAGATTTGGAAATCAAGGTGTAAATCGATTTTCGAAGGAACTGTTATGAATAGTGCCAAAATTGTGGATGGGGTTAAAAATTCGCTTATTGAGATGTGCTCATTCCTAGTCCCGAAAGGGGCTCCTAGTGGGAATGACCGTGACTTGTTGGAGAGCTTAGGCCTCAAAGTGGCAGAGCATAAGTTTAGGCGGCAGAGGCTATTGAGATGGGAGCCTTCGCGCTCTCATGTTTTTACTTTGAATACGGATGGTTCCGCGATAAACGGCCAGTGCACGGGTGGTGGTATTATAAGGGATGGTATGGGGGCTTTTGTTTGTGCCTTTTCACACTACTACGGAGATGGAACCAACATGAAGGCGGAGATCTTTGCTTTACGTGATGGCCTGCGCTTATGTCATTCTTGGGGTTTACTTTCTGTTCAGGTAAACTCAGATTCCTTAGTAGCTGTGAATATTTTAAAAGGGCGAAATAATTGTCCGTGGCAATACACGTATGAATTGCGGGAATGTGAAAGTTTGATTGGAGGATATGAGTTACGTCATGTTCTTCGTCAAGCAAATGGGGTTGCGGATAGATTGGCTTTTGAAGCTCATATTCATAAAACGGTTTGGACATATGGATCGTCAAGGGAGCTTCCACGGAGTGTCTTGGACGCGTTACGTTTTGATGAAAGTGGATACTATGTTGAGCGTCGATAATTATTTGATGTTGTTGGTGTTTGCTGCGGCTTGGTTATGGTGTTTGGTTCTGTGGAATAGTTTCTTGAGTGCAAGGAAGGCATACGGACTCGTTTCGGTTGTAAAAGAGGCACACGGGCCCGTGTCTTGGACTTTTGATGGATCATTGGGCTCATTTGAATTTATTAGGATTGTTCTTTGGTTTAATTTTTTCAGGCTTTTATTTTTTAGATGGTTTTACCTTTTGAGGAGTTTGTTTATTTTTTGGATTTCGAGGTCCGGCTCCATATCCGGCAATGAGTCGGGTGGTTGTCCCCCTCTTGTACTTATATTTTATAATTAATAAAATCTTCCCAGGTGCCGCCCTGGTTTCTAAAAAAAAAAAAAAAAAATAATAATTTCTATTGCCTCAATAAAATGCAAGAATTTGATGATAATATAAATTATCTTTTTCATATACTTCATTCACATTCAAAAAAAAAAAAAAAAAAGCAACCAAACTACAAACTCGTGTGCTGATCACCAAATATTTGGTGTCTAGCATCTTAATCCTAACTAATTTCTCCAATTCAAATTTCGTCATGAGCTCCAGCTTCATCACTCTCATTGAAGCCACCCCAACACGGCTCTTTTATGTACCTAAAATTGGAGGTTAAATATTGTAAAAAAATTGGGAGAATATGAAACTGAAATCGGATATTGGGCAAAAAGGGTTTGACTTACATGAGAAATTAGGGATGCTACTGCGCCTAATTTTAGGTAGAAGCTTGAAGTCTTTAACCAATACTTGGGCAAATGGGTAGACTTGCCGGAGAGAGGCAGTGGTGCAGGAACCGTGTATGGGTTATGAGGGTATGGTGTTTGCGAGTTGGGGTGGCTGGAAGGAGGGATGTTGATTAATGGTGGCGAGTGGAGTCAACGAAGGAGAGAAAGGTGAAGAGAGGCGGCAACATATGCTGAACGGGTGATAGTCTGGAGATTTCATATTGTTATAAAGAGACAATTAGGGTTTAAAGGGATTAATTGTTTGACTCAATAACAAATTTGGAACGAGTCTGATATTCCCAATTAATTAAGTTAATTAAATATATACAATTACTTTGTTCTTTCTAATAAAAATTCTTTTATTCCTTTCAAATATTAATAATTGAATTTTGAAAGATAGTAATTCAATTTTATATTTATAATTTGAACTTGTTATGTCATTTTCATAATCACATGCCACCAAATTTAAAACTACAGCGAGATTATAAACAAATGACACTAATATTTAAATTAGTGATGCCGGAAAAGTGGAGAAGACATCGGATGAAAACACAAGTAAACAAACAAGGGTTTAATGAACTCGATATTCAAAGGAATCCACCAATGAATATGAGTCAAATCACCACCCAAAGGAACCAAAACCTAAGGGATAAGATAGAACAAGAAGAAATCAATCTTCTTAAACAAGTCACAAAGACTCAATAATTTTATATAACTCAACTCACCATCTCTTACAAATACATGTAGTAGGCTATTTATAGTACTCTTGGAACATCCTTCCAAGTTAGGAAAACATTAAATACTAAGTATATAAACTATGAATTAATTACTTGATGATAAGATTGACTAGAAATATGAAAGATCAAAAGACTTGTCAAATTCGGATGAATCTGTCCACCTGCACAACACTTAGTAAAATAACCATAACTTGATGTAGAAAACTCGGAATGATGACCCGTTTCTTGCGCATGAAACTAGACTAAATTATCTATCCAATGGTATATAATACTCCTAGTGTAAATATATATTCAATTACCAGAATGCCCTTTAAGTGGACCCAAAATTCTGGTGTTTATTATTTTAGACTACAATATCAAACCCATTTTTCCAATAGTTTCTTGAACCGAAAACCCACTCCATCAACAATGAATCTCAAGGATATATGGAGGGTTATTTCCCGCATCATTCTTGATACGGGGGAAAAGGCAACGGAAATAAAAATAGAGAAAAGAGATAGAAATGGATAGGTATATTATCCACCACCTAACGGAATCCACCGAAAGGATACAGGATTAAGCAACTCACCACCTTTGGAATCCACCAAAAGGATACAGAATTGGATAATGTTCACTACTCAATGGAATCCACCAAAAAGAGAAAGAACAAGAAACAAGCACTAAGCTTTATGTTTATAAATTCACTCAAAACTCAACCTGATTTACAATGGCATCTTCTAGGGTATTTATAGATTACTTGGAACATCCCTCCAAGCCTAGGAATACAAAAGATGCTAAAATATTGATTAAAAAATTATGATAAAAAGATAAGATAACCTAGAAATTTTAAGAGACTTGATGAACATGAAGACATGACCAATTTTCGGATGTACTTGGCTTTCAGACTACCCTGAGGTCAAATACCCATAACTCCCTCTAGAAAATTCCAAATTCCAATCCGAAAAGTTCTCCAGAAACTAGACTCAAAGATCTTTCCGATGATATATTTTTTTTAATTTTTGGATGAACTAAATGGAAGATACATTATGTAGAATTGGACTGACTTTATCGAGACTGTCAAATACCAACCATTTGGTTCCCGCGTCATACTCCCCCACTTGAAAGAAAATTCGTCCTCGAATTTTAGCCAACGCCTCTCCAGAATCTGTAGAATATCTTTCATGCATTTGGATTGATAGATCTTGAATTATCTTTTTGTATACTCGGCGAACTTTAAATTTTATCGCCTTTGTGACCACATCCATCCATTCACTCCAACAAGTTGTGAGAAAGTAATCAATAATAAGTTTATTGATAAACCAAGAGATGGAAAAACTTAAATGATCAACATCAAAAGGATCTTTGTAGCAATATTCAAGTTTAAGATTTTCAAAACTATTCTTTGACCGACCAAATGAAAAGATATGAAAAGCATTTGAATTTTTGCAAAGTAAAGAAGATGATAAAGAACCACAAATTTGACAATAAGCCACACATTTGTCGAAACGTGGAGGTGAACCATTTTGAAGATGATGAAAAGACAAATCTATTATATCTTGAGGATACTCATCGAAGATCGGAGGTAGAGACCAATCAACATTTGGTTGTGGTGTAATGGTACTAGTAAAAGGCCAAAAAAGACTATCCATAATGAATTGGGAAAGGATTTTTTTATTTTTTTTTTATAAGAAAATATGAGATGAAGAAGAAGAATCGGATAAAATGATTTTTAAACTGAGACAAAAATACCCACGGACTAAACAACGCTAAGAAGGTTATTTATAACCGGGCTATAGATACCACTTGATACGGGGGAAAAGGCAACGGAAATAAAAATAGAGAAAAGAGAAAGAAATGGATAGGTATATTATCCACCACCTAACGGAATCCACCGAAAGGATACAGGATTAAGCAACTCACCACCTTTGGAATCCACCAAAAGGATACAGAGTTGGATAATGTTCACTACCCAATGGAATCCACCAAAGAGAGAAAGAACAAGAAACAAGCACTAAGCTTTATGTTTATAAATTCACTCAAAACTCAACCTGATTTACAATGGCATCTTCTAGGGTATTTATAGATTACTTGAAACATCCCTCCAAGCCTAAGAATACAAAAGATGCTAAAATATTGATTAAACAATTATGATAAAAAGATAAGATAACCTAGAAATTTTAAGAGACTTGATGAACATGAAGACTTGACCAATTTTCGGATGTACTTGGCTTTCAGACTATCCTGAGGTCAAATAGCCATAACTCCCTCTAGAAAATTCCAAATTCCAATCTGAAAAGTGCTCCAGAAACTAGACTCAAAGATCTTTCCGATGATATATTCTTTTTATATTTGGATGAAATAAATGGAAGATACATTATGTAGAAGTGGACTGATTTTATCGAGACTGTCAAATACTAACCATTTGGTTCCCGCGTCATACTCCCCCACTTGAAAGAAAATTCGTCCTCGAATCAACGCCTCTCTAGAATCTGTAGAATATCTTTCATGCATTTGGATTGATAGATCTTGAATTCTCTTTTTGTATACTCGGCGAACTTTAAATTTTATCGCCTTTGTGACCACATCCATCCATTCACTCCAACAAGTTGTGAGAAAGTAATCAATAATAAGTTTCATGATAAACCAAGAGATGGAAAAACTTAAATGATCAACATCAAAAGGATCTTTGTAGCAATATTCAAGTTTAAGATTTCCAAAACTATCCTTTGACCGACCAAATGAAAAGATATTAAAAGCATTTGAATTTTTGCAAAGTAAAGAAAATGATAAAGAACCACAAATTTGACAATAAGCCACACATTTGTCGAAACGTGGAGGTGAACCATTTTGAAGATGATGAAAAGACAAATCTATTATATCTTGAGGATACTCATCGAAGATCGGAGGTAGAGACCAATCAACATTTGGTTGTGGTGTAATGGTACTAGTAAAAGGCCAAAAAAGACTATCCATAATGAATTGGGAAAGGATTTTTTTATTTTTTTTTATAACAAAATAGGAGATGAAGAAGAATCGGATAAAATGATTTTTAAACTGAGACAAAAATACCCACGGACTAAACAACGCTAAGAAGGTTATTTATAACCGGGCTCTAGAACCACTTGATACGGGGGATAAGGCAACGGAAATAAAAATAGAGAAAAGAGATAGAAATGGATAGGTATATTATCCACCACCTAACGGAATCCACCGAAAGGATACATGATTAAGCAACTCACCACCTTTGGAATCCACTAAAAGGATACAGAGTTGGATAATGTTCACTACTCAATGGAATCCACCAAAGAGTGAAAGAACAAGAAACAATCACTAAGCTTTATGTTTATAAATTCACTCAAAACTCAACCTGATTTACAATGGCATCTTCTAGGGTATTTATAGATTACTTGGAACATCCCTCCAAGCCTAGGAATACAAAAGATGCTAAAATATTGATTAAACAATTATGATAAAAAGATAAGATAAGCTAGAAATTTTAAGAGACTTGATGAACATGAAGACTTGACCAATTTTCGGATGTACTTGGCTTTCAGACTACCCTGGGGTCAAATAGGCATAACTCCCTCTAGTAAATTTTAAATTCCAATCCGAAAAGTGCTCCAGAAACTAGACTCAAAGATCTTTCCGATGATATATTTATTTTAATTTTTGGATGAACGAAATGGAAGATAAATTATGTAGAAGTGGACTGACTTTATCGAGACTGTCAAATACCAACCATTTGGTTCCCGCGTCAATTAGTTACACTTGTTTTTAGTGTCATTATCTTGGATGCCACTCATACGTATTTTATAGTGTCATTTGTTGTAAATGACACTGAAGTTAAATATATAGTGTCATTTTCTCACCAAATGACATTGACTAGAAATAGTCTAATGCCTCTATATACCAAATGACACTATACATACATCTAGTGTCATTTATATACATAACGCCACTAACTTGATGCCACTAATTGACATTTTTCTTGTAGTGATCCCATCGAAATATCAAACCCAATTGTTAATCTATGATTAAATTTGGTATTTAAATGTTGGGCAAATAGCACATTAGTACCCCAAGGTTTCACATGAGTTGCAATTTAGGTCCTAATGTTCCAATTTTGGCAATTTAGTGACTAATGTTCACAATTTGTGGTGAAATGGGTCTTTTTTGGATGTCCATGGATGGAAGCTAACGAAATTAACAAAAAAATTAACGAACTTGTTTGAAAATTGTATTTCCAACCCATAAAATGTTCAATAATTGTTTATTTTACCCCCATTACTTAAAAACTTTACAACTCCCAAAATATTTATTTAAAAGTTAAAGGATAATTGTTTTTTTACAAAAAACGTAAAACTACTCTTCTTTCTCTGAACCTCACCCGGTGTGCCACCTCCATCCAATTTTAAAATATAAAAAAAGACAAAGTAACAAAATACCACCCAAAAACTCAAATCTTCAATCAAATATTTTCAAAATCAGAATCATCAACGAAAAAATAAAATTTAAATTTCATAATAAATCTAGCTAGTTTGAAAACACACATCAAAGGGAATCTGGATTGTGCCTTGAGGGGAGAGAAGAAAAAATGAGATAGAGGGTGACTTAGGTTTTTAAGAAAATGGTGGGGCTAAGCGGCAGACTGAATGTGGGTTTATAAATTTACTATTATTTTCATTAATGTGAATCATATTGTGGTCTTTATTTTACGTTCGTTGTGTTATTTAAAAGGAGGTCTAACGTTTTCAACGAAATGAGTGCATAATAAAATTAATTATTGTCTTTAAAGAAACTCGTTAGATTTTTCGTTAATTTTGTTAGCTTCCATCCAAAAATGACCCATTTCACCACAAATAGTGAACATTAGGCACTAAATTGCCAAAATTGGAACATTATGACCTAAATTGCAACTCATGTGAAACTTTGGGGCACTAATGTGCTATTTGCTCTTAAATGTTTGATAATGCTAAAAGCTAAAAAAAGTCTTATTACTGAATTTTCAATGTCTTGTTGCTACGATTCAATATAGTATTTGTCTGTTAAAAAAATGCTAAAATTTTAAAAAAGTTAGGAATAGACACATCCATAAAAAAGAATGCTGTGATACGGAATAATGAAGAGAACAGTAGACATTCAAGAATGTCACCGCATTCTAGCCCCGAACAAATAATTCGCCTAGGGCCCCAAAGTCTATATGACCGACCTTTGTCACCAATACCTATTCGTTTGTGTTACTCCAACTTTATAACGTAAGAGATAATTCGTGCTATTAAAATTGCTTAAAACTCGATTTCCTAAATTTTCATATAAATTAAAAAACTGGCACTTTTTAAGAAATATCAACGATAACGTGTCTACATTGCCGCAAACAATTCTCGGTTTTTATGAGAAAAGTGTGAAAGATGGATGCGGAGATATAATTTGGTAGGTGAATTAAATGTCCTTACCTAAATTAAACTGCTTCTTGCTTGCTTGTTGATGTATTTTGTGTTTCAAACAAATTCAGTTATAAATATTTGTCCTTAATTGATGTCACTGGGTTTGTTTGAGCTTGCAAGTAGCTCGTAATTAACGATCTCTCACCTAATCAAAGTATCCCTCACCTTATTTTGTTATGATATGAGGGTTCGATAACTTTGAATAATGTGAAAATTTTAGGTGAGTTTCAAAAACAGATTCTTAAACTTAGAAGGTCATGAAAGAGAAATGGAGTTTTTTGTAATTGACAACAAGATAACTACTTTTCTCCATCTTCAGATCTTGTGATTTTCTCTTGAAATAATTTGATTAACAACCCATCTAAAAGTTGTATATTCGAAAGGCAGCGAACGCACCTCAATTCACTATATAAGAGCGACACAAAGTCATCAAGAGGCTTTCATTTAAAAGAAAAAGATATGATCAGTTAATACTTGATAGTAAATGTCAATATTCATATTGCACATAATTGCGCCGCGTAGTAAACATATACATATACGATCGTTAAATCAGTTGATACCTAACACTGCAATGCATATAGATCGCCTACTTTATTTGCGCCGACACATAGTTATTGTTAAACTAGTTCAATAAAGGCGGCACCGAAACAGCCGTAAGGCTTCAAACGGACTCAAGTAAAAATAAATTATGATATGATCAGTTGATGCTCACCATTCAATATACATATATAGAGTCGTTAAAGTAGTTGATACTTGAACTGCAGTGCTCGTAAGTTACCTAAAATTATTTGCACCGACATACTTATCGTCAAATGTTTAGTACCAGATTAGGATATGATTATGTAGTTGATACTTGACAGGGAAATGTCAATAAGAAGCTACTTTTCTTCCTGCTAGAAGGGCATCGCCCCGACGCCCCCCTAATATTCAATACCAAAAACTATAAATAAAAGTTGATCCATCCATCACAGTACAAGGAGGGTGAATTAAAGTCTTGCCTCAAAAGGAATAAAATAAGCTTAGAAGAAAGAAGAAACAAAGAACTAAAAGGAATAGAGTTTAACCCCAAAATCCAGAACGGGACTGACAAATTACAGCTTGACGCTAAAGAACCACTCCAAACTACAACATCCGCCAGTCATCACCATCATTGACCGCGCTGATTCTGATTAAAAACACACAACTATTCATGTAAGTTATATAATGAAACACAAGGCAATATAAGTTGAAATAATAATTAATGGGAATTTAGCAAAAATCTAATGTGAGAATGAAGCGAAAATCAGACCTTTCTTAAAGCAGCTTCTCCTTCAATTTCATCGATTGCAGCACAAATTTCATCCAGCCGATTGCCTGGATGCAAATTCTACATAGTCGAAACCAAAAAAAAATAAAAAATAAAAAATAGAAACAACAGTTACATGACAACAGAAGATAATGTTGAGAATATGGTGGAGCGGGCCGTGTGGAGCGGACCGAGACTGAATAGAATGGACCGAGCTTGACCAAATCAACCAAGTGAGATCAAGATCAAGCCAAATAAAGATAGAATCAAGAGATTATATCAGAAAAGGTTCGATCCTTGGAAGATGACAAGCGATGAAGACATCACCATGCGCGACAAATATGATGTTATTCATGCGATAAATATTCGATTGGATCGTGCTAAATGAAAGAGAGACTACCTTCTCCACTTGGCATATCGTGTTGGTGATTTTAGTGTCATCAACGATTTTATGTAATTAGATTTACTAGAGACCAATGCGATCTCATATTAGGATCGGATATGAGTAAGGGAAAGTGTGGAGTACACACTCATTTTGAGTCAATATGTTTTCGACCACGAAAAAGAAGCAGGGGTCAAGGGGGCTTCTGTTGACTAACAATCATGACTATTGGAGATCAACAGTCATGTCTACTCCTACTTCTCATCTATTTATAAAACAGATTTTGGTCTCAGATTATACTTACGAAAAATCCTAACTAATCTCTGAGTTTCTGATCTGTTTTCTCTGCCTAAGATACAGATTGTTTTTGATTGTCTTATCCCAATAAGGATTTCGTGAAACCCAGGCAAAAGGGTCGAAATACTTTATTCGGAGAGTGAATTATACACGATTCAATCAATCATCCAGGATTATCAATTTACCCTAACCCCAATTTCTAACAATCGAATAAAGTATTCTGTGATAATCA
Source organism: Campanula takesimana (assembly GCA_026119855.1). Lineage (NCBI taxonomy): Eukaryota > Viridiplantae > Streptophyta > Magnoliopsida > Asterales > Campanulaceae > Campanula > Campanula takesimana. The sequence goes on from JAOWBW010000002.1 coordinate 1,154,216, forward strand.
TGGGTGGAGGAAGTACTGTGAAGGAGATGACGACCAACTTCGGGAAGTTGGATAAGTTTGAAGGCTATGATTTCAGACGCTGGCAGAAGAAGATGCACTTCCTTCTGACAACATTGAAGGTGGTGTATGTTCTGTCTACCCCCATGCCATAACTATCGGAGGATGATAATTTGGAAGCAGTCAGAAGAAGGTCAAAGTGGGAGAACGATGACTACATCTGCAGAGGACATATATTGAATGGTATGTCTGACTCTCTCTTTGATATATATCAGAATGTTGAATCTGCAAAAGAGTTGTGGGATTCTATTGAATCCAAGTACATGGCAGAGGATGCTTCGAGTAAGAAGTTCCTTGTAAGTAATTTCAATAATTACAAGATGGTCGAATCAAGGCCTGTCATGGAACAATTCAATAAACTCCTGAGAATCCTTGGACAGTTTACACAACATGGTTTGAAAATGGATGAGGCAATATCTGTTTCGAGTGTAATAGACAAGTTGCCTCCTTCCTGGAAGGATTTCAAACATAACTTGAAGCATGGTAAAGACGATCTGTCTTTGGTCCAACTTGGTAGTCACCTGCGCATAGAGGAATCTCTAAGGGCACAAGAAAGTGACAAGGGCAAAGGGAAAGAAGTTGCTGGACCCTCGGTGAATATGCTTGAGGAGGGTGGATGTAACGCCCATCCTTAATTTCGTTAAATATTTGACTTATTTGTTAAATTCTTGACTTGCTTGTTAAATTCTTGACTAGCATATTTATATGCTATTTTATTTGAGTTAATTATTTAGATACTTTAGAAAATTAAGGTGGTTAAATGTCAAAGTTGAAAGTTTAGGGGCCTTTTTGTCAAAGTTAGAACTTGAGGGGCCTAGTTGCTATTCTTGGAAAGTTCCAAGTATATAATGTTGTTTGCCTGAGAAAGGCAATTCATTCTTCAAAACTTCTCGTACTTTCTCTCTGTTTCTAGAAGGGAGTTCAGTTTTACCTTATTCTCGACTCCTCGAGCTTAATTATCCTTCTGTTCGTGATTCTGGTCCCGGATAAATATTCGTGGCGTTGAATAGAGCGTTCCAGGCCGATCAGAAATTTATTTGGGTAACTTTGATTTCGGACTAGGTAGGTTATTGACTCCCCCTTACTTGTAATAACATGCATATATGTTATTCCCGATACTTGTTCTTGTTAAAATTGTGTTTTGGGCAATTTTTGTGATACTTGTAAAATTGGGACGAAGGGAGTATAACCCTCTGTGTAAAATGTTGAAAGAACTTGAAATAGGAAAATTGATAATGATTGTGCACCTTAGGGGCATTAAAACAATGACTTGAGATTGAATATCCTATGTAGGGGATTAAGAACTTGTAAGTATGAGTTGTCTAGCTCATTTACTTAATTTGAACTCGAAGTATTCTTGGTCTAGGTTTAGGGTACTACCCTTCGCCTAGATGAGTGTTGTAGAACACTCTAGTACTGAAAAATAGTCCATTTGTGAATAAATGAAATGTGGACTTGAATCATAATTAAATGATAACTTGGGTATAAGAGTAGTAACTCTTTTATGTGTCTTGAAGTTAATGTTTGTGCACCTTGGGGGCACCAACTAATGTCTTGAATATCCTAAGAAAAGGATTTCAAAACTTGTACGAGTAAGATGTATAATTCATCTTCTGAACTTGAACTTGAGTGTAAGAGTAAGGACTCTTCTACGTGTCTTGAATCTAAATATTGTACAACTTAAGGGCATTAAAGCTATGCCTTGAACTTGAATATCCTAGGTATAGGATCGTGAACTTGATTGGGAGATGTATAGCTCATCTTCTTAATTAAAACGTGAATATAAGATGAGTAAATCTTGTACTTGTCTTAAATAACCAAAGAGTTGGATTGATAACTTAAGTATAAGTTAATTAACTCTTGTACATGTTTAACCATCCAAGAAAATGGATTGAGAACTTGGATACAAGATGATAAAATCTTGTAAAAGTCTTGACTGTCTTGATTGTCTTGAAAGTCTTGAATGTCTTGAAACCATTACATGAGTATGATAATAAACTTGAAAGATTCTTGATGTATATATGCAAATCTTGCATGTAGCTACTTGATAGAATGTAGCTTCTTGATTATTTGATACATGGCATGAATAACCAAAGAATTGGGTTATGAAACTAGATAGAGAATGATTAACTCTACTACATACTTGAACTTGATACGTGTATATTGGAAGTGCTATAAATAAGCACTAAAGTGTAAATGATTTAGTATTTAATCGTGTATATACTCAATGAAGTATATAAAATATAAAGAAGATATCTTGTCTTGAAATGGGTTCCTAAAGAAAATAGGGACTAGTGTAATATGAAGATAATTCATATAATCGTGAATACTACGATTTAAGTTAATAAGAATAACTACAGAACACAATATGTGTGGAAAATGTATTCGATTACTAACGATACATATACATGAAGTATGACTGTGTCTAGGAACAATGTGACCTATTCTACTACGTGTTTAGAGTCTAAGGTATTGGGCTCTACTTGATAGTAAGGGTATCGTGATAGACACTTTAATGTGTTAAAAGTGATATGAATATGTACGTGCAAACTTGGCATGTGACAAAGTGATATACCCTACTACTTGACTGAAGTCTGTTATTAATGGACTCTTACTTGGATTGATCGTGTTACATGGACACCTTATGTGCCATTGTTATCTTGGGTTGTATTCGCAATAATTGCGTACGTGTAATTGTATTCTCGTAAGCACATGATACATAATTACATGGTGCATATTCTCGTGAGCACATGATACATAATTACATGGTGCATATTCTTGTGAGCACATGATACATGATTACATGGTGCATAAAGAGTAGTCCACTAATAAGGGACTGAGTTCTGTTCTCGTAGTTCAAGTAAACATCTACTTGTGCATTCTTGTGTGAGTCCAGCTGGTTCTCCTTGCTTGTTCGAAAATATATAGGTTCACGCTTGTCGCGAGAGCTGGGGTTTAAGTGACAATCGGGTCCCTATGTATTTCCGCCTGACCCCTTACTACCGGCCATAGTAAGGGCATAGATTCCTTGGTTGGAGAAATAAGTCTGACCTAAGTGAATGCTAACTCCTGTCCTGTTCACCTCATGGATCTTGTTCTTGTGGATGACACTGGTTACCAGGTCTTCTTATATACTGCATAGCAGTCTCTTGTTCCTGTTCTTGGTTGTCCTCAGCTAGAAAAACATCGACAACAAATGGTATTCTTGGGAGGAATAAGGAAGGATTCAGGTACAATGCGTGATAGGCCTATGTGCATCTTGGTGAGTTGGTTTAGCCTCTCACACTACTTGACTACTTGTTACCTGAACCTTTCTTGAGCTTGATTACTTGTTTGGTTGGCTTAGCCTCTCCTATACTTGTTACTTGATGATACTTGATATATGTTTAGTTGAGTATCTACTTATATTGCATGATAACATGACATATAGTTGCATGTTAATAGCTTACTGAGATTTATCTCACCCTTTATTTGTTTAATAGTTCCCCCCCCCCAGGAAAGCAGGGGATAGTACGCAGTGAGGCTCGACTTAGCTGGGAACTTACTCAGCAGGATATTCTTGTTCGAAGTTAGTGTCCTTTTATAATTTTGGTAAGGACGATCTTGTATGAGTTAATAAACTCTGGGCTTGTATTGGGGTAGTATTTGTTGTCCCTAGACAGTTCTTGATGCCAGCTTATTTGCTAGGCATGTCTTCCGCTGTATGTAACCTTGTTTGGTTTTAATTTTCTTGGTCTAGAACTCGTTGTGAGCTATCTTAGCTCCTTATTCTTGAGTAGATATAGCATGTCAGTTTGTTTCTAGCAGGTATTGTTCCTGTTTCCCGTTAGATTCTTGTTTCTTGTTAGTTACGCGCACCAGGTTTGAGGTTCTATTAGGGAATCCCGGAACTTGGGGCGTGTCAGTGTGGTATCAGAGCTATGGTTTAGCTCTAAGCCTGGATAGGGTCTATGGCCTAGGTTGGGTTAATCTTGGGTGTGTTTTTGATGCCGAGTGCTTCGTTACTTGTTGTTATACCAGGCATAGGACTGGTGTTGATAGTGTTGATCCAATTGGATTAGATGGTTTGAGAATCGAGAGCGCGAGTCTTTAAAGACTTAGGCGTATTTATCTTGTCTTGTGGACATTGTTTCGTGCTATATATGCATGCTTGTCCTTATCTCTTGAATTGCGTGGAAGTGTATTCTCTAGTAAGAGACTACGTGTTGATATTGTTATTAGTAAGAGCTTGATAGAAGTGTGGGTGATAACACCCTATACGTTCTATGTTAATTTGGTCGTGTCACCGGTATGGGACATTGATGTGATACGTGTCATGACTTGACTTTCTATGTGTTAGGTCATTCTTGTTTACCACAATAGATGGTAATTATTTCTATGCTAGTATGCTTGACTATATATGTGAGCATGATAGATTTATGCATAACCTTTATGTTCTACATTGAAAGTCTAGAAAGGGTTCTTGAGATTGTACTGGGTATTTAACCTATGCGATTGACAGTGGAATTCCTACTGAGTAGTGCATGTTACTTGATGAGAACCTGGGTTATCTTGAGTGGTTACAGTGCAAATACAGTGCTGACACCTGGATTAATGTTCTTGACCTCGATTGAGTTAAACGAGTTGAAGATTCAACTTGAGAATTTCTTGATAGAGGATATATCTACCTTGTAGTGGATGTTTGAAGTGAGTATCTGTGTTGACTTATAAGTGGAAACAACCAAGGTACGTGTGTTCTTGAGATTTCTTGGTCTTGTTAGAGATTCATGAATGAATTTCGAAGGCAGCTCCATTGTTAACTATTTGACACCGAGAGCTACATCTTTTGATGGATTGTCTTGATGGATTGATATACGTAAAGTCAGTTCTGAATATTGAAACGATGGATAACCACGACTTCAGTATCTGAGATTGCCTAGTGGATTTGACTAGTATTACAGTGATCTGGAGGATATGACCAGTTCTATTATTTTAGTGGATATGTTAAGTTTCACCGATATAGTGGATTGACTAATCGAGTCTACTTGACTTTATGTGTTTTGATGTTATAATTTATACATCTAAATTGCATAGAATATTTGTGAGTATCTGTGCATAGTCGTGATGTTCTTGAGTTCAACTTATTGATTATATATATTATAATCTTGATCTAGTAAAAATTCGAGGACGAATTTTCTTTAAGGTGGGGAGGATGTAACGCCCATCCTTAATTTCGTTAAATATTTGACTTATTTGTTAAATTCTTGACTTGCTTGTTAAATTCTTGACTAGCATATTTATATGCTATTTTATTTGAGTTAATTATTTAGATACTTTAGAAAATTAAGGTGGTTAAATGTCAAAGTTGAAAGTTTAGGGGCCTTTTTGTCAAAGTTAGAACTTGAGGGGCCTAGTTGCTATTCTTGGAAAGTTCCAAGTATATAATGTTGTTTGCCTGAGAAAGGCAATACATTCTTCAAAACTTCTCGTACTTTCTCTCTGTTTCTAGAAGGGAGTTCAGTTTTACCTTATTCTCGACTCCTCGAGCTTAATTATCCTTCTGTTCGTGATTCTGGTCCCGGATAAATATTCGTGGCGTTGAATAGAGCGTTCCAGGCCGATCAGAAATTTATTTAGGTAACTTTGATTTCGGACTAGGTAAGTTATTGACTCCCCCTTACTTGTAATAACATGCATATATGTTATTCCCGATACTTGTTCTTGTTAAAATTGTGTTTTGGGCAATTTTTGTGATACTTGTAAAATTGGGACGAAGGGAGTATAACCCTCTGTGTAAAATGTTGAAAGAACTTGAAATAGGAAAATTGATAATGATTGTGCACCTTAGGGGCATTAAAACAATGACTTGAGATTGAATATCCTATGTAGGGGATTAAGAACTTGTAAGTATGAGTTGTCTAGCTCATTTACTTAATTTGAACTCGAAGTATTCTTGGTCTAGGTTTAGGGTACTACCCTAGATGGCCTAGATGAGTGTTGTAGAACACTCTAGTACTGAAAAATAGTCCCTTTGTGAATAAATGAAATGTGGACTTGAATCATAATTAAATGATAACTTGGGTATAAGAGTAGTAACTCTTTTATGTGTCTTGAAGTTAATGTTTGAACTTGAGTGTAAGAGTAAGGACTCTTCTACGTGTCTTGAATCTAAAGATTGTACAACTTAAGGGCATTAAAGCTATGCCTTGAACTTGAATATCCTAGGTTTAGGATCGTGAACTTGATTGGGAGATGTATAGCTCATCTTCTTAATTAAAACGTGAATATAAGATGAGTAAATCTTGTACTTGTCTTAAATAACCAAAGAGTTGGATTGATAACTTAAGTATAAGTTAATTAACTCTTGTACATGTTTAACCATCCAAGAAAATGGATTGAGAACTTGGATACAAGATGATAAAATCTTGTAAAAAGTCTTGACTGTCTTGATTGTCTTGAAAGTCTTGAATGTCTTGAAACCATTACATGAGTATGATAATAAACTTGAAAGATTCTTGATGTATATATGCAAATCTTGCATGTAGCTACTTGATAGAATGTAGCTTCTTGATTATTTGATACATGACATGAATAACCAAAGAATTGGGTTATGAAACTAGAGAGAGAATGATTAACTCTACTACATACTTGAACTTGATACGTGTATATTGGAAGTGCTATAAATAAGCACTAAAGTGTAAATGATTTAGTATTTAATCGTGTATATACTCAATGAAGTATATAAAATATAAAGAAGATATCTTGTCTTGAAATGGGTTCCTAAAGAAAATAGGGACTAGTGTAATATGAAGATAATTCATATAATCGTGAATACTACGATTTAAGTTAATAAGAATAACTACAGAACACAATATGTGTGGAAAATGTATTCGATTACTAACGATACATATACGTGAAGTATGACTGTGTCTAGGAACAATGTGACCTATTCTACTACGTGTTTAGAGTCTAAGGTATTGGGCTCTACTTGATAGTAAGGGTATCGTGATAGACACTTTAATGTGTTAAAAGTGATATGAATATGTACGTGCAAACTTGGCATGTGACAAAGTGATATACCCTACTACTTGACTGAAGTCTGTTATTAATGGACTCTTACTTGGATTGATCGTGTTACATGGACACCTTATGTGCCATTGTTATCTTGGGTTGTATTCGCAATAATTGCGTACGTGTACTTGTATTCTCGTAAGCACATGATACATAATTACATGGTGAATATTCTCGTGAGCACATGATACATAATTACATGTGCATATTCTCGTGAGCACATGATACATAATTATATGGTGCATATTCTCGTGAGCACATGATACATGATTACATGGTGCATAAAGAGTAGTCCACTAATAAGGGACTGAGTTCTGTTCTCGTAGTTCAAGTAAACATCTACTTGTGCATTCTTGTGTGAGTCCAGCTGGTTCTCCTTGCTTGTTCGAAAATATATAGGTTCACGCTTGTCGCGAGAGCTGGGGTTTAAGTGACAATCGGGTCCCTATGTATTTCCGCCTGACCCCTTACTACCGGCCATAGTAAGGGCATAGATTCCTTGGTTGGAGCAATAAGCCTGACCTAAGTGAATGCTAACTCCTGTCCTGTTCACCTCATGGATCTTGTTCTTGTGGATGACACTGGTTACCAGGTCTTCTTATATACTGCACAGCAGTCTCTTGTTCCTGTTCTTGGTTGTCCTCAGCTAGAAAAGCATCGACAACAAATGGTATTCTTGGGAGGAATAAGGAAGGATTCAGGTACAATGCGTGATAGGCCTATGTGCATCTTGGTGAGTTGGTTTAGCCTCTCACACTACTTGACTACTTGTTACCTGAACCTTTCTTGAGCTTGATTACTTGTTGGGTTGGCTTAGCCTCTCCTATACTTGTTACTTGATGATACTTGATATATGTTTAGTTGAGTATCTACTTGTATTGCATGATAACATGACATATAGTTGCATGTTAATAGCTTACTGAGATTTATCTCACCCTTTATTTGTTTAATTGTTTCCCCCCCCAGGAAAGCAGGGGATAGTACGCAGTGAGGCTCGACTTAGCTGGGAACTTACTCAGCAGGATATTCTTGTTCGAAGTTAGTGTCCTTTTATAATTTTGGTAAGGACGATCTTGTATGAGTTAATAAACTCTGGGCTTGTATTGGGGTAGTATTTGTTGTCCCTAGACAGTTCTTGATGCCAGCTTATTTGCTAGGCATGTCTTCCGCTGTATGTAACCTTGTTTGGTTTTAATTTTCTTGGTCTAGAACTTGTTGTGAGCTATCTTAGCTCCTTATTCTTGAGTAGATATAGCATGTCAGTTTGTTTCTAGCAGGTATTGTTCCTGTTTCTCGTTAGATTCTTGTTTCTTGTTAGTTACGCGCACCAGGTTCGAGGTTCTATTAGGGAATCCCGGAACTTGGGGCGTGTCAGTGTGGTATCAGAGCTATGGTTTAGCTCTAAGCCTGGATAGGGTCTATGGCCTAGGTTGGGTTAATCTTGGGTGTGTTTTCGATGCCGAGTGCTTCGTTACTTGTTGTCATACCAGGCATAGGACTGGTGTTGATAGTGTTGATCCAATTGGATTAGATGGTTTGAGAATCGAGAGCGCGAGTCTTTAAAGACTTAGGCGTATTTATCTTGTCTTGTGGACATTGTTTCGTGCTATATATGCATGCTTGTCCTTATCTCTTGAATTGCGTGGAAGTGTATTCTCTAGTAAGAGACTACGTGTTGATATTGTTATTAGTAAGAGCTTGATAGAAGTGTGGGTGATAACACCCTATACGTTCTATGTTAATTTGGTCGTGTCACCGGTATGGGACATTGATGTGATACGTGTCATGACTTGACTTTCTATGTGTTAGGTCATTCTTGTTTACCACAATAGATGGTAATTATTTCTATGCTAGTATGCTTGACTATATATGTGAGCATGATAGATTTATGCATAACCTTTATGTTCTACATTGAAAGTCTAGAAAGGGTTCTTGAGATTGTACTGGGTATTTAACCTATGCGATTGACAGTGGAATTCCTACTGAGTAGTGCATGTTACTTGATGAGAACCTGGGTTATCTTGAGTGGTTACAGTGCAAATACAGTACTGACACCTGGATTAATGTTCTTGACCTCGATTGAGTTAAACGAGTTGAAGATTCAACTTGAGAATTTCTTGATAGAGGATATATCTACCTTGTAGTGGATGTTTGAAGTGAGTATCTGTGTTGACTTATAAGTGGAAACAACCAAGGTACGTGTGTTCTTGAGATTTCTTGGTCTTGTTAGAGATTCATGAATGAATTTCGAAGGCAGCTCCATTGTTAACTATTTGACACCGAGAGCTACATCTTTTGATGGATTGTCTTGATGGATTGATATACGTAAAGTCAGTTCTGAATATTGAAACGATGGATAACCACGACTTCAGTATCTGAGATTGCCTAGTGGATTTGACTAGTATTACAGTGATCTGGAGGATATGACCAGTTCTATTATTTTAGTGGATATGTTAAGTTTCACCGATATAGTGGATTGACTAATCGAGTCTACTTGACTTTATGTGTTTTGATGTTATAATTTATACATCTAAATTGCATAGAATATTTGTGAGTATCTGTGCATAGTGGTGATGTTCTTGAGTTCAACTTGTTGATTATATATATTATAATCTTGATCTAGTAAAAATTCGAGGACGAATTTTCTTTAAGGTGGGGAGGATGTAACGCCCATCCTTAATTTCGTTAAATATTTGACTTATTTGTTAAATTCTTGACTTGCTTGTTAAATTCTTGACTAGCATATTTATATGCTATTTTATTTGAGTTAATTATTTAGATACTTTAGAAAATTAAGGTGGTTAAATGTCAAAGTTGAAAGTTTAGGGGCCTTTTTGTCAAAGTTAGAACTTGAGGGGCCTAGTTGCTATTCTTGGAAAGTTCCAAGTATATAATGTTGTTTGCCTGAGAAAGGCAATTCATTCTTCAAAACTTCTCGTACTTTCTCTCTGTTTCTAGAAGGGAGTTCAGTTTTACCTTATTCTCGACTCCTCGAGCTTAATTATCCTTCTGTTCGTGATTCTGGTCCCGGATAAATATTCGTGGCGTTGAATAGAGCGTTCCACGCCGATCAGAAATTTATTTGGGTAACTTTGATTTCGGACTAGGTAAGTTATTGACTCCCCCTTACTTGTAATAACATGCATATATGTTATTCCCGATACTTGTTCTTGTTAAAATTGTGTTTTGGGCAATTTTTGTGATACTTGTAAAATTGGGACGAAGGGAGTATAACCCTCTGTGTAAAATGTTGAAAGAACTTGAAATAGGAAAATTGATAATGATTGTGCACCTTAGGGGCATTAAAACAATGACTTGAGATTGAATATCCTATGTAGGGGATTAAGAACTTGTAAGTATGAGTTGTCTAGCTCATTTACTTAATTTGAACTCGAAGTATTCTTGGTCTAGGTTTAGGGTACTACCCTAGATGTCCTAGATGAGTGTTGTAGAACACTCTAGTACTGAAAAATAGTCCCTTTGTGAATAAATGAAATGTGGACTTGAATCATAATTAAATGATAACTTGGGTATAAGAGTAGTAACTCTTTTATGTGTCTTGAAGTTAATGTTTGAACTTGAGTGTAAGAGTAAGGACTCTTCTACGTGTCTTGAATCTAAAGATTGTACAACTTAAGGGCATTAAAGCTATGCCTTGAACTTGAATATCCTAGGTTTAGGATCGTGAACTTGATTGGGAGATGTATAGCTCATCTTCTTAATTAAAACGTGAATATAAGATGAGTAAATCTTGTACTTGTCTTAAATAACCAAAGAGTTGGATTGATAACTTAAGTATAAGTTAATTAACTCTTGTACATGTTTAACCATCCAAGAAAATGGATTGAGAACTTGGATACAAGATGATAAAATCTTGTAAAAAGTCTTGACTGTCTTGATTGTCTTGAAAGTCTTGAATGTCTTGAAACCATTACATGAGTATGATAATAAACTTGAAAGATTCTTGATGTATATATGCAAATCTTGCATGTAGCTACTTGATAGAATGTAGCTTCTTGATTATTTGATACATGACATGAATAACCAAAGAATTGGGTTATGAAACTAGAGAGAGAATGATTAACTCTACTACATACTTGAACTTGATACGTGTATATTGGAAGTGCTATAAATAAGAACTAAAGTGTAAATGATTTAGTATTTAATCGTGTATATACTCAATGAAGTATATAAAATATAAAGAAGATATCTTGTCTTGAAATGGGTTCCTAAAGAAAATAGGGACTAGTGTAATATGAAGATAATTCATATAATCGTGAATACTACGATTTAAGTTAATAAGAATAACTACAGAACACAATATGTGTGGAAAATGTATTCGATTACTAACGATACATATACGTGAAGTATGACTGTGTCTAGGAACAATGTGACCTATTCTACTACGTGTTTAGAGTCTAAGGTATTGGGCTCTACTTGATAGTAAGGGTATCGTGATAGACACTTTAATGTGTTAAAAGTGATATGAATATGTACGTGCAAACTTGGCATGTGACAAAGTGATATACCCTACTACTTGACTGAAGTCTGTTATTAATGGACTCTTACTTGGATTGATCGTGTTACATGGACACCTTATGTGCCATTGTTATCTTGGGTTGTATTCGCAATAATTGCGTACGTGTACTTGTATTCTCGTAAGCACATGATACATAATTACATGGTGAATATTCTCGTGAGGACATGATACATAATTACATGTGCATACTCTCGTGAGCACATGATACATAATTACATGGTGCATATTCTTGTGAGCACATGATACATGATTACATGGTGCATAAAGAGTAGTCCACTAATAAGGGACTGAGTTCTGGTCTCGTAGTTCAAGTAAACATCTACTTGTGCATTCTTGTGGGAGTCCAGCTGGTTCTCCTTGCTTGTTCGAAAATATATAGGTTCACGCTTGTCGCGAGAGCTGGGGTTTAAGTGACAATCGGGTCCCTATGTATTTCCGCCTGACCCCTTACTACCGGCCATAGTAAGGGCATAGATTCCTTGGTTGGAGCAATAAGCCTGACATAAGTGAATGCTAACTCCTGTCCTGTTCACCTCATGGATCTTGTTCTTGTGGATGACACTGGTTACCAGGTCTTCTTATATACTGCACAGCAGTCTCTTGTTCCTGTTCTTGGTTGTCCTCAGCTAGAAAAGCATCGACAACAAATGGTATTCTTGGGAGGAATAAGGAAGGATTCAGGTACAATGCGTGATAGGCCTATGTGCATCTTGGTGAGTTGGTTTAGCCTCTCACACTACTTGACTACTTGTTACCTGAACCTTTCTTGAGCTTGATTACTTGTTGGGTTGGCTTAGCCTCTCCTATACTTGTTACTTGATGATACTTGATATATGTTTAGTTGAGTTTCTACTTGTATTGCATGATAACATGACATATAGTTGCATGTTAATAGCTTACTGAGATTTATCTCACCCTTTATTTGTTTAATTGTTTCCCCCCCCCCCAGGAAAGCAGGGGATAGTACGCAGTGAGGCTCGACTTAGCTGGGAACTTACTCAGCAGGATATTCTTGTTCGAAGTTAGTGTCCTTTTATAATTTTGGTAAGGACGATCTTGTATGAGTTAATAAACTCTGGGCTTGTATTGGGGTAGTATTTGTTGTCCCTAGACAGTTCTTGAAGCCAGCTTATTTGCTAGGCATGTCTTCCGCTGTATGTAACCTTGTTTGGTTTTAATTTTCTTGGTCTAGAACTTGTTGTGAGCTATCTTAGCTCCTTATTCTTGAGTAGATATAGCATGTCAGTTTGTTTCTAGCAGGTATTGTTCCTGTTTCCCGTTAGATTCTTGTTTCTTGTTAGTTACGCGCACCAGGTTCGAGGTTCTATTAGGGAATCCCGGAACTTGGGGCGTGTCAGTGTGGTATCAGAGCTATGGTTTAGCTCTAAGCCTGGATAGGGTCTATGGCCTAGGTTGGGTTAATCTTGGGTGTGTTTTCGATGCCGAGTGCTTCGTTACTTGTTGTCATACCAGGCATAGGACTGGTGTTGATAGTGTTGATCCAATTGGATTAGATGGTTTGAGAATCGAGAGCGCGAGTCTTTAAAGACTTAGGCGTATTTATCTTGTCTTGTGGACATTGTTTCGTGCTATATATGCATGCTTGTCCTTATCTCTTGAATTGCGTGGAAGTGTATTCTCTAGTAAGAGACTACGTGTTGATATTGTTATTAGTAAGAGCTTGATAGAAGTGTGGGTGATAACACCCTATACGTTCTATGTTAATTTGGTCGTGTCACCGGTATGGGACATTGATGTGATACGTGTCATGACTTGACTTTCTATGTGTTAGGTCATTCTTGTTTACCACAATAGATGGTAATTATTTCTATGCTAGTATGCTTGACTATATATGTGAGCATGATAGATTTATGCATAACCTTTATGTTCTACATTGAAAGTCTAGAAAGGGTTCTTGAGATTGTACTGGGTATTTAACCTATGCGATTGACAGTGGAATTCCTACTGAGTAGTGCATGTTACTTGATGAGAACCTGGGTTATCTTGAGTGGTTACAGTGCAAATACAGTGCTGACACCTGGATTAATGTTCTTGACCTCGATTGAGTTAAACGAGTTGAAGATTCAACTTGAGAATTTCTTGATAGAGGATATATCTACCTTGTAGTGGATGTTTGAACTGAGTATCTGTGTTGACTTATAAGTGGAAACAACCAAGGTACGTGTGTTCTTGAGATTTCTTGGTCTTGTTAGAGATTCATGAATGAATTTCGAAGGCAGCTCCATTGTTAACTATTTGACACCGAGAGCTACATCTTTTGATGGATTGTCTTGATGGATTGATATACGTAAAGTCAGTTCTGAATATTGAAACGATGGATAACCACGACTTCAGTATCTGAGATTGCCTAGTGGATTTGACTAGTATTACAGTGATCTGGAGGATATGACCAGTTCTATTATTTTAGTGTATATGTCAAGTTTCACCGATATAGTGGATTGACTAATCGAGTCTACTTGACTTTATGTGTTTTGATGTTATAATTTATACATCTAAATTGCATAGAATATTTGTGAGTATCTGTGCATAGTGGTGATGTTCTTGAGTTCAACTTGTTGATTATATATATTATAATCTTGATCTAGTAAAAATTCGAGGACGAATTTTCTTTAAGGTGGGGAGGATGTAACGCCCATCCTTAATTTCGTTAAATATTTGACTTATTTGTTAAATTCTTGACTTGCTTGTTAAATTCTTGACTAGCATATTTATATGCTATTTTATTTGAGTTAATTATTTAGATACTTTAGAAAATTAAGGTGGTTAAATGTCAAAGTTGAAAGTTTAGGGGCCTTTTTGTCAAAGTTAGAACTTGAGGGGCCTAGTTGCTATTCTTGGAAAGTTCCAAGTATATAATGTTGTTTGCCTGAGAAAGGCAATTCATTCTTCAAAACTTCTCGTACTTTCTCTCTGTTTCTAGAAGGGAGTTCAGTTTTACCTTATTCTCGACTCCTCGAGCTTAATTATCCTTCTGTTCGTGATTCTGGTCCCGGATAAATATTCGTGGCGTTGAATAGAGCGTTCCACGCCGATCAGAAATTTATTTGGGTAACTTTGATTTCGGACTAGGTAAGTTATTGACTCCCCCTTACTTGTAATAACATGCATATATGTTATTCCCGATACTTGTTCTTGTTAAAATTGTGTTTTGGGCAATTTTTGTGATACTTGTAAAATTGGGACGAAGGGAGTATAACCCTCTGTGTAAAATGTTGAAAGAACTTGAAATAGGAAAATTGATAATGATTGTGCACCTTAGGGGCATTAAAACAATGACTTGAGATTGAATATCCTATGTAGGGGATTAAGAACTTGTAAGTATGAGTTGTCTAGCTCATTTACTTAATTTGAACTCGAAGTATTCTTGGTCTAGGTTTAGGGTACTACCCTAGATGTCCTAGATGAGTGTTGTAGAACACTCTAGTACTGAAAAATAGTCCCTTTGTGAATAAATGAAATGTGGACTTGAATCATAATTAAATGATAACTTGGGTATAAGAGTAGTAACTCTTTTATGTGTCTTGAAGTTAATGTTTGAACTTGAGTGTAAGAGTAAGGACTCTTCTACGTGTCTTGAATCTAAAGATTGTACAACTTAAGGGCATTAAAGCTATGCCTTGAACTTGAATATCCTAGGTTTAGGATCGTGAACTTGATTGGGAGATGTATAGCTCATCTTCTTAATTAAAACGTGAATATAAGATGAGTAAATCTTGTACTTGTCTTAAATAACCAAAGAGTTGGATTGATAACTTAAGTATAAGTTAATTAACTCTTGTACATGTTTAACCATCCAAGAAAATGGATTGAGAACTTGGATACAAGATGATAAAATCTTGTAAAAAGTCTTGACTGTCTTGATTGTCTTGAAAGTCTTGAATGTCTTGAAACCATTACATGAGTATGATAATAAACTTGAAAGATTCTTGATGTATATATGCAAATCTTGCATGTAGCTACTTGATAGAATGTAGCTTCTTGATTATTTGATACATGACATGAATAACCAAAGAATTGGGTTATGAAACTAGAGAGAGAATGATTAACTCTACTACATACTTGAACTTGATACGTGTATATTGGAAGTGCTATAAATAAGCACTAAAGTGTAAATGATTTAGTATTTAATCGTGTATATACTCAATGAAGTATATAAAATATAAAGAAGATATCTTGTCTTGAAATGGGTTCCTAAAGAAAATAGGGACTAGTGTAATATGAAGATAATTCATATAATCGTGAATACTACGATTTAAGTTAATAAGAATAACTACAGAACACAATATGTGTGGAAAATGTATTCGATTACTAACGATACATATACGTGAAGTATGACTGTGTCTAGGAACAATGTGACCTATTCTACTACGTGTTTAGAGTCTAAGGTATTGGGCTCTACTTGATAGTAAGGGTATCGTGATAGACACTTTAATTTGTTAAAAGTGATATGAATATGTACGTGCAAACTTGGCATGTGACAAAGTGATATACCCTACTACTTGACTGAAGTCTGTTATTAATGGACTCTTACTGGATTGATCGTGTTACATGGACACCTTATGTGCCATTGTTATCTTGGGTTGTATTCGCAATAATTGCGTACGTGTACTTGTATTCTCGTAAGCACATGATACATAATTACATGGTGCATATTCTCGTGAGCACATGATACATAATTACATGTGCATATTCTCGTGAGCACATGATACATAATTACATGGTGCATATTCTCGTGAGCTGATGTGGTGGATTTTGTATACATTATTTACCTTATTGTCTCATATATTTTGGTTCATTTTGATGTACTTTAGACTAGACTTGATGTATTTGAGACATTATTTTATCATTTGAGCTTTATTGTAATCCGGGGCAGAATAGTCGTTATTATTTAATTATTTTTCCGGATGGAACTTTTGGTGAGCTTCACGTCTGTCTCGACGGTTCAAGTAGTCAAAGTCAAGTCAAAGTTAACTGGCGGAAGAGTGCAGGGACCAAACTGCAAAGAACTGGGAATTTAGGGGCTTTTCTGCAATTTCTGAAACTTGGAGGACTGAACTGACAATAGTAAAACTCCAGGGGCTGAATTGTAATATGGTGAAAGTCAACCTCTTCACAAAGTGGCGGCGGCTGGACTGACGTTTTTGGGTAGGTTTTATTTTATTATTTTATTTTATTATCTTTTGATTTTTGGATTGGAAGGGGATTCTTTTTATTAGTTTTTAGAATTATCGAGAGGGGGGATAATTCATTCTCTCAAAAACTTGAAAGACTACGTTCTTTTTCTTTTTCTCTGGGAAGCTTTGTGTAACCATTAATGGAGAACTAAACTCCATTACTTTGGATTTGAGATCTTGATCCGGGTTTTTATTTCTATTGAGGTATTTCTTTTTTTTTTCTTTATTAATTCTTATTCATAATCTTGCTTGTACCGTTTTAGATTAATTTCTAGGGTTTGTAAATCTGGCCAATTTACTTGTCCTCTTTATTGATCTTTGCTAGATTACTCGTTCTGTGCCAGAATTAGAGTTTTCATTGTAGCATCTCCACGAATTGTGTATGTGCCATAGCAATTTGGGGAGTAGGCAAGATTAGACGATTATCTAAATTATTTTTTAGAAAGCGTTCTTGATTTTAGTCTCTTAAAACTCATCAATAATCTTTAGAGCTTTTCTGTGCCAGTTTAGGTTTAATTTTAATTAGGGTTTATAGTGAGTGTGCCACTGCTATAAACTATTCTGAAGAAGAGACAGAGATTGAAATACATCTCGTAATCAAGTGAATAAGATTAAAGGAGATTAGAATTACAGTGATATTAGAATTAAAATCCGGTGACAGTATCAAATCTGAAGTGCTTTTTAATCATTGTTTTAATCACAATTAGTTTAATTTCCCGTCTAGGATTTAATTACAATCAAAAATCAAACCCCCAATCTGGTCAAGTGACTGTTCGCAAATAATCATCGTTCTTCGTGGATCGAACCCTGACTTACCCTAATTACATTATTAGTGGCCGAGTTCAGGTCTAATTTAGTAGGTGTGCGACTAAGCCTACCAAATTTTGGCGCCGTTGCCGGGGACGGTGTTATTGTTTGCGTTCTTTTTATTTTATTTTCTTTTTATTTTATTTTATTTTTTTATTTTTTTTTTTTTCTCTTTTAGTTGTTTGCTTGCTATATTTCTAGTTATCTTTATTGCTTATTATCTTGTAGTGTGGAACCGTGCATGGTCCACACCCGTTCTACTAACAATTTGATTGTACCATTTGATCCAGAAATCGAAAGGTCTTTCAGGAAAGGACGACAGCAAAGTAGGAGATACAAGGCAATTCTGTTGGCTGAAGATATGGCGCAACAAGGTCAGGGTAACGCTGGTGGTGGCGCTGGTGAAGGTAATGCTGGTGTGGTGGAGCAGGCCATAGACAAGCAGTCCCACCACAGACATTGAGGCAAAGGACTGCACCGAATTGGAATGAGCAACCACATGCCGTCCAATTCCCTGCCTTACCTGCCGGGGTGACGTTTGAGTTGAAACCGGGCTACTGAATCAGCTACCGCACTTCACAGGGATGCCCGGAGAGGATCCTAATCAGCACATCTCACAGTTTGTGCAAATCTGTCAGAGTATGAAGCCGGCAGCGCTTCCGATCGAGCACCTATTGTTGAGGGCGTTTTCTTTCACACTGAAAGATAACGCGAATGGATGGTACTATCATTTGCCACCCAACAGC